>JACGAQ010002930.1:0-35093 GCA_014119065.1 Orius insidiosus | reverse complement strand
AGCTTTGTGGCTAGCCCGCCTCCTCTCCACTTTAAAATCCGACAGACACGTCTCCGCTTTCTCTCTAGACGCTCAGGATACCTTAGCGGACGCAGTTCAGGTTGCATTTAGACATATGGTCGCTTGTTTACAAGGCGAACTTTCTGCCGTGATGCCCAATTTTTTATCAGATAGAGACGACTTGAGTCACGACCCTGAAGACTCTTCAACAGCATCTGTAATTAAGATTTAAATTCAAGATTTATATTTAATTAATTTTTTTTAAGGTTTTGGGTGTTCTTTCGTCTGCAATGCTTCTACTACGAAGATGTCGCGTGAATGCGGCTTTAACAATACAACTTTTCTCACAACTTTTTCATTACGTAAACGTGTGGGCGTTCAATCGCGTCGTGTCTCCAAACTCGATGTATTGCTCGCGGAGCTGGGGTTTACGTCTCAAAGCGAGGCTGGCCCAGATCGAAGTGTGGGCCGAGAGGCAAGGCCTTGAACTTGCCGCCGACTGTCACTTGGCCAGACTCATGCAAGCCGCCCATCTACTCCAGGTAACGAAAAGGTCCCCCCCTCACAAACTTCGACCTAACTCACTTTTTTCCCGTAGGCTCCCAAATACACTTGCGACGACCTAGCAACTTTGTCCTCCACCTGTTACAAGTTAAATTCTTTACAATTACGAGCTTTACTCCAAAGATATCAACCCACACCAGACGAACCGAGAATACCGCATGAAATAGTCGATAACGTCGTTCGAGTAAGTATCAATTTTTTGTTTTAAAAATATTAGATTTACTAAAATTTCTTTCGAAAATAGGTTGCGGAAAACATAGCGGACGAGCTGGCACGGTCAGACGGCCGTGAAGTACGGTTAGAAGAAGATCCCGAGCTTGCTCTTCCTTTCCTCCTTCCTGAAGACGGATACAGCTGCGACGTCGTCCGCGGTGTCCCACCGGGTCTCGTCGACTTCGTCGCGCCACTCCAACACGCGGGACTTTGTCGCCTCACCGCCCAGCCGACTTCCAACGGACTCTGGACAGTTTACATGGGTCCGGTCAACTCGACAGCCCGGAGCCCGAGCGCGATGAGCAACCGCTCCTCCGGCTTCGTCCCTACTCAACAAGAGCCCGAAATTCAAATCATCAAACTTCACAAATCAAACAACGGAATGGGCCTCAGCATCATCGCCGCCAAGGTACGCCTACACTAATTTCATTGTCATAACTCCCATACGCCTTTCAACACCTAAACATTCCTTTTAAACTAAAAACTTACAAGTTTATAACTAAGTTTTACCCTTCAAAGAGCTGAAGTTCCCCGTGCTCTCAAATCAAAATCTTGTAAAGCAGACCTTTACGAACACTACTTGCCTACAACCAGTTTTGATGACCTTTGCCCTCCTCGTTCAGACACAACTTTTCCTTTCAACCCCTCCTCTTAAATAAACACATGAATATTCGATTAACAAATTACCCCATTTTTTAATTATTTTAGAAAATTCGCGGTTACCCAAGTGTAATGAATACAAAAAAATTTCTCCTCCTTTTCTTCCTTTTTTTTTGCCAAATCGTCTAACGATACCAAATGAGGATAAGCACGATTTTTTCGGCCATTTTAAAATTGGATGTCTTTATTAGGAATGCTTCTAATATTTCCTATAAGTGAAACTAATATTGTACCTATAATTCAAGGGGGAAAATAAAGTAATGAACTTTGTTATATTTCTATCATTTGTGTAATGCCGTGGATGGAAAGCTTAATTCAGATCACATCAATAATTTACATATTCACTTTCCTCTTTTAAAATGGTCAGAAAGGATATTTTTTTCAAAAGTTAATTGTTAATGTCTGTAATTCTTGAGAACTGGCAATAATAGAATTAAGTAATCTTGCGAGCTAAGGTCGACGTATAGAAAATTGCGACATCGACTTAAGAAAATCCTCTTAGACCCCTCAAAATTGATTTAGACGTCAAGGACGTCGTTATCAAACGCCAACGTTTCCCATCAAAGTGACTTCTAGTTTATTGGCCTGGAAAAAATAAAAGCGACATCCCTTAATTTCAGTACATCCAGTATCAAAAAGTTCTTTTTATTCATGAGAGTTTCACGTTTGAATGCTACCCCGTTGGTTCTCCCCTCTATGCCGGAGAGAACCCTTGGACCTCTCGGATCAGTCGTGCTCGAGATGTTGTGCGAGGAGATCGGCCTCGTCCGCGAGAATATAGGCAAATTCGGCGGGGGCGTGACGAGTAGGAAACTCGTGAAATTCAACACCATCAATAACGGAAGCAACCACGTTAGGTTCAACACGACGAAACCGAACAAATTCAACACGTACGACAATCGGGTCGAACTCTGCAAATCGTGCCGCCAGCCAAACCCATACAAAGCGGATACCAAAAAAAGGTTCATTACGTTTAAATTGCATTAACCCATCTTGCATACTGATTCTAGTGAAAAGAATCTTAAGTAAGCCATCCCCCAGTTGACCAATCTCTTCAGACTGGACAGATCGTAGTCAATATTTAGATCAAGCTTATTTTAATTTTATTTCAAGTTATAAAAACGTAGAAATTTCTCTGAACTTGCTGTGAAATTGTAACGGTTACCGTTACTTAATTAATTGTAACATACGCATCCATTATAATATTCAGACCCCCTTCTCTGTATCTCTCGAAGCGGAAAGGCAGCGGTTTATGCTTTCCGTTTTCTTGATATAATTTGTTCTCTCAGGAGTTTTCACCCAATTTAAACCTTGCCTTAGTGACTCAGATTGTTTGAAAATCTGAAATTGGCGTTCTTCAAAAGGAAAAATTTTTGGATCGCTAAAATATTTTCCGACGTAATAAAGCTTTCTTTTTGAGGGCGTTTCTCTTGATTTTATAATCTCTAATTGGCAAATTACAATTTTAATTTTTCTCTGGTATTGTTATCTTAAGTCTAGACGCTTTTAAGGGTGTGTATTTCAATTAAAAAATAATCGTTTCCTTTTCTGAAAGGACTTCCTGCGATATGAGAAAGAATGTTTCTTCCAGTTCTTTTGTTACGAATTCGACCTGTTTATATCCTTTCTCGACCTTATCGTACTTGAAAATCTTAAGGAAGGGCAAGAGGTCCCAGGAAAAGGTTAAAATGTCGGGGGCGTTAATAGATCGAGCCTTTTTTTTGTCCCCCTAATAGTGTTCAGAACTATGCAAGAATCCGCCACGCCCTCGCCTCTTTATTTACGGCCATAAAAAGGTCGGGAAAAATTTTTATATTCAAAACTGTTTATCCGACAATTTATACGATAAACCAAAATAAGGTTCGCTTTTCAACTTCCATAATCGAGAGATTGAAATTTCAAACTGATAAAAAAGGAACAAAAGTTTTTATTTTAAAAAACTGAGGCATGCATTTTTAAGGACGAAATTCCTTTCGAACGACGTCTTCTGAGGTCAAATCTGTCACCTTGGCACATCTAGCCAATGACGCAGATTTGAATAAAAAATCGTTTTAAATGTCGAAAGCCAATAATTTAACTATCTATTGAATAAATTGCGAATAAAATTTAAATTCTACCATGCTCTGGTTATCAGTTTAGCCTTAATGCCCCGATGTCCATTTTTCCACAAAGTCTGCACTCAAGTAATTATAACCATTAACTTCCCTGACCCAGACTTTTGACCCCTTTAAGTTATTCACAAATTAATATCCATTTTATTTTTAGGGTGCAGGACTTGACAGATTAGGAATATATCAAATCTGTCGTTAAAGGTGGTGCTGCTGATGCTGTAAGTAGCTAATTATCATAAAGAAATTTGTGTAATTTTTTTTTTTTTAAGGATGGACGTTTGCAAGCTGGTGATCAACTTTTGAAAGTTGATAATCAAAGTTTGGTTGGAATAACACAAGAAAAGTATGATGGCTTAAATTTTTATTGTTATTTTAAATGTTTTTATTAGGGCTGCTGAATATTTAGTGAGGACGGGTCCTATTGTGACTTTAGAGGTGGCTAAACAGGGGGCTATTTACCACGGTTTGGCTACTTTATTGTCTCAACCAAGTCCTGTAATGGCGCGAGGTATGTTAAAAGAAATAAAAATGATGGTGGGGAAAAATGACTAACCCTTGCATGTTACTAATGCTTAACTAACGTTTTTCTAGTTCCTCCGAGTCACTTGATGGAGAACTCGTTTGGCGGTCTTCCGAAAAGTGTTTCGATGGGGAGTTTTAGGGACCGTCGGGTTGCATATGATGAAAACGGTGACGGGTTTTGCGAACCGACGCGTCCCGGATCTCCGACTGTATTGAGACTCACCGTTCCTATCTTAAACCGACCCCAAACCTTACTTTCTGTCCCTTCTAACAACACTAACTGTTATAAAATACCTGCTGACGGTCTTACGCTTAAAGAAGACATCTTTCAAGAGCATCAGGCTCGTTTGGTCAACTGCGACAGGGATGACGCCTCTGCATTTTTGAGCAGAAAGTCTGACATTGTACGTGTACCGAGCGAAGAATCATGCCCTGATTGGTTCACTTCCAGCCTTAACCGAACCGCTAACCTCCCTAAAGGTGAATGGGTACCCCTTTCCCAAAAAACATGGAAAAGTGACATTTATTTAACTAAATCAGGCGACTGGGAACACATTAACGAAATACCTAGATCGAAATCCGCCGAATTTGATTCAGATTCATTAATTTCTACAGATTCCGAAACCAAAAAACCAACGACAAACTAACCACTGAAGAAAGAGAAAAAGCATTAAGAGAACTTGAAGAAATAGTCAAAGGTGTCAGTAATATTAATTTTTTACAAAAAGAAGTCCAATATGAAGAAAACCCAGAAGAAACTATTTGCATAAAACAAGAAGCTGAACCTTTGTTGCTACACAAGTTGTTCTCAGCTCATCCAGCACAAGTTCCTCCGGTGATTTTGAATACGGTTCAGGACGAGTTGCTGCTTTAGCGAAATACTACACAGAAATGGGCTCCGCTGGTATAATCCGCGGTAGAAAACTTACCAAAAATTTCAAATCTGAACCCAACATTTCAGATGATATTTCTCCCAAACCGGGCGACATTATTTTACCTCCTTCTGCATTCAATAGCCAAGATTCCAACTTAATTTTAACCTCGATGGCCTCAAACCTGTCGGCTTCAGTATGGATAGCTCATAGATATAGGACACGGAGTTATCATGAAAGATGTAAAACCAAATTTTGAAAAATCGACCCAAACAGAAAGAAAGAAAGCTCCATGCTTGAACTTAAACAGAAAGTCCATTAGCGTTGATGAAATTGAAATGAGAAAACAAAGTAAAATTGTTCGTAAACATTATAGTTTGGTTGAACTTGGTTTGATGGATTCTGATTTACCAAAGAATAACAAAGAGCCTGGGTATTCTGTAAGTAATTTTTGTACTTCAGAGAACATCCATAAAGCGTATATAGGAAACTCGAAATGTATGAAGCGATGGATGAGTGTTGACGATTCAGTCCGAAGTACTGGCTGGATTGAAAAAATAGAGAAAAAGACAAACTTGATTTAGGAAAAGATGTATTACGTCGTAAATCAAAATACGATGCTATCAAAGGCCGAAAACAAAGACGAAATAAAAAGCTAGAACTTCAACGAAGTTTTGTCGTCACGCCCGTCCAACTCGGGAAAATCATTAAAAACGAACTCGACTCAAACTGGTGCAGAAGCCTTGATCCGGTCTTGTTGTCTAATTCTGAAGAGAGCCGTAAGCTGTGAGAACTACTTTTGCTTCTATATGTTGTGCAAGCGAAAAGTTTTTTCCGCACGCGATTTTTTTTTTATCTCGCATGGAATTTTTAAAATTAACCCCTTTTTGTTTTTTGGCATGTTTGTAGATCAATCATTTTTGATAAATGTGGTAATTTTTTGAATTTTTATTTAGGTCCAAGAAGGATGAGCGAGCGGGATTTACCTTCACGTGTGCTTAGCGAGCAAAATCAGCCGGGGCGAGGTCAACTCCCTCCGCACCCGCCTCAAATGCATAGCTCTAAGTCAGTCCCCTCCCTCAACAGTAAGTGATCTCATTATTTTATGTTGCGTGAAATGAATTTGCTATTTTTAGCCGGAAATCACGAATTGGAAAGACCCATGATGAATCAAACAGTTATAGGAAATAGTACGATGCCTAGACCAAACCATGAAGTCTTCAATCCCGGATATAGTAGAACTTCATCCACGAATAGCATCCCTCAAAAATCTTTCGAAGGGCAACATCCTAATCCACATCAAGTTCGATCAAGGTAGTCAAACAAAAAATTTTTGTTTTTATTTTATTTTAATTTTTAGATCAAATCAAAATTTGGCTGATCCTCGTCAGCCTAATCATATCAATCAGCGTCAACCGTCCCTAGTCTTATACCAAATAACTACAACTATCAACAACAGCTTGCATATCAGCATATGCAGCAGCCGCCTACTGCATATCAAATGCAGCAGCAGCAGCATCTTCATCAGCAGAATAGCCCAGTTGCAGACAACGGCGAGCGCTTTTACCAAAACCTTAGCGTTTACAGGAACCACGAGAATGGCTTTTTGCCTCAAAATGGTATCGGGCGGGAAAATGCCGAGTCCTCAAGACGATAGGATGGTAGCCCAGAAAGGTTTTCGAGGATCGCAGTCTTCACTTCAAAGTCGAAACGTCAACGAAAACTCTAAAGACAGACCCGCTTCTGCTTATCTTCCCAACAACTATCCCAACCATTTACCACCTCAAGTAAGTCTCTAATTTAAATTATATTTTTTTAACTTTACTTTCAGGGAATGTCGGCACGTTCTCAGTCTTCAAGAGACATGCTAAGACAAGAAGCAAAAATACAAGAAATGACTGAGGAGGTACGAAGACGTGAAATGAGAGTGACATCACCGCAGCTTAGACCACCAATGAGTGGGCCAATACAAGGATCTCCTTTAGATACACAGGTTATAATGAAATGAATAACAGTCAGCCATTAGACTATTCAGACAGTCCACCTCCGCCACCACCTCCTCCAACAACCACACATCCTTTATATCAGCAAATGCGGCCAGAATCAAGGTTTGTTTTTGGTTTTTGATGTACATTTTAATTATTTTATTGTAGATATGCCGCTAGCGGTGGAGAGCCACCACGAGGAGCTTATTATTCAGCATCCCATCGCAGAATAGAACTTACCTACCTGCAGGAAATCCATGGCAGAGGGAAGAGCGTGAAAAAGAAGCAGAAAGAAAACGTGACATGGCACGCCACTGGCGAGATCAGCAGATTACAGATTTGGCTTCTTTACCTCTTCGCAATACGACGCAGGAAGAACAACTGAGGGCACTAAAGCTTGAAAAGGAGTTGAAAGAAGGGCAGAAGAAGAGCTAGAAGAAGAAGACGAAGAAGATCAAGAAACTGCGGAAAGAGTTCAAGGTTTACTTAGAGTCGCTCATCAAAACGATGAAAGACGCTCGTCAGAACGACCGTTCCCAACCAAAACACAAACATCAACCAGCCTCAAATGAACGGATCCATCACCCGCCCCTTAATGGCCACCACTCCTAATTTTTCACAGTACGTATTATTTTTCGCATTATAATAAATAAACACCAATTTTAGAGCCAGCAATGAAGAAAAAGCCCGTTTGCAGAGGCTAAAAGAGCTAAAAATGAAACAAGCAGAAGTTGAAGCAGAAAGGATGAAAAAGAGAGTAAGTGAAAATTTGTAAATGTCGAAAAATATTATTTCTTTTATTTTAGCAAGAAGAAGAGATGAGGAATCATGGAATGTATGCGACTGGAAGAATCAACAGTCATAATACAAGACCTTCAAATTTAAGGTTGGACAACCTTGTTATCAATACGCCTGCAAATAATAACAATTATCAAAACAATAATGGATACAGCTCAAGCCAGGCTAGTCCTGCAGGTAAAATATTTTAAAATGTTTTTTTCTGTTTAAATTTCGGTTTAAGGTCAACGTTTAGATATGATGATTGGGCAGAGCCCGAACGGGCCGCCGCAGCCGCCCGAAAGAGGGTCGTCTTTCGCTATTATGACTCTTCAAGGTCAAATGAGGAGTCCGACTGCGACATCGCCGACTGCGAATAATACGACGCCAACGATAGCCACGGCAAAACGCGTTTCGTTTCAAGA
Source organism: Orius insidiosus (assembly GCA_014119065.1). Classification (NCBI taxonomy): domain Eukaryota; kingdom Metazoa; phylum Arthropoda; class Insecta; order Hemiptera; family Anthocoridae; genus Orius; species Orius insidiosus. The sequence continues at coordinate 26,964 of JACGAQ010002930.1, read as the reverse complement.
TCCTCCGCCTCCTCCACCTACAAATGCACCTCCACTTGAAAACATTCGGGAAGATCCAAACGTAATTAAATTTTTCTGTTCTTATTTTATAATTAAAAATTTTTATAGCATTTTATTAATGAGGCTGAAACAATGCTTGCCTCTCCTACAAGCCCTGAAACAACTTTCACAGGCAGTACTCCTGGTGTTATCGGGGCCCAAGAAGTTTATAAGTAAGTTTCAATTTTTTAAAAATTACTTCGATAAAGTACAAATTTTAATTTCCTGTTACTTTTCAGGGACCCTCGTCAGAGACGACTTGCCGAACAGCAACACCAGAAGCTCCTCAGCAAAGGCGCCGTCCCGAAAAACTCAGTTTTAAAGAAAAAATGAAAATGTTCGCTATGGAAACAGGTGAAGAATCGACCCCAAAAGACAAAGTCAAAATATCCCGCGCCCAACGTGACATCGACAACATCGGCTCCCCAAATACACAAAACAACAATTCCAACTAAAAAAATCGTTACCTTGTAGATAAATCCTGTAAAAAAATTTTTCCCTCTCTTTCTATCCATATAAATATTGTGCATATGTATAATTTTTATTGTCCATGTAGATACTGAGGTGACTTGTGACAATTATCAAATACCTACCAGTAGGAAATATTTAAAAATATAAAATATTATTTTGTTATAAATTACAAATATTTATAGTATTTTTCTTTTTTTCGTTTTTGTTTTATTAAAATTTTTTTAAGTTAATTTTTTTTTATATATAAGATTATAATAATAATAGAGAAAGGGGTCTCTAGGAACTTGGACCGTCCACTGGCATGTTATTTTTATAGTTTTTGACTTGAATTTTGAATTTAAAAATGTATTTATGTACATAAATAAAGTTTAGCACTGAAAATTAATTCGCAATATAGGGAGCAATAAAAATAATAAAATGCCTTTTTCTTTTTTTATGTATAAATATTGTATATTGAAGCTTTTTTGTCTTATTAAATTTTTTTTTGGTTTTGTTTATTGTATTTTGAAAGTTTGCATATTTTATTGGATAAGGGTTAGTTTTGTATCATTGCTAGTTAATTTTTTTTTTGTCATTGTGATATAAAGAAAAATATTATATAAAATACATATTTCATGAAATATAACCTTCAATAATATAGAAATGTAATTTTTTAAACCTCTAAAACCCCATATAATTCCTTTAAAAAAACTAGAGATGTCACCAAGGGGAACTTCGAAAACGTGTGTATTATTAGTTTGGATCTCCTATTTAAACCTGAATCTGGTTAAATTTTAAAAAGGGATTGAAAAACAAGGGCCAACTATGAGTTAGATCTGTTTTTTTTCCTCCATGTGTGGGAGGTGAAGTTGGAAATGCAAACCCCCACCACGAGCCGCCCCCCTCGCCGCCTCTGCTCTCTAAACCTTTCCCGTCGTTTTCCTCTGTCATTTCACCACCCCGCGCTCGTCGAACTTCTACTTCTCCCCTATCTCGGACGCCGCCAAACTACGAAATTCTCCCCCCTGCAGAAAAAAAGAGAGAAAAAACAGAGGGAAAAAAAATCCTAAAACAAAAAAAGTCCTACGATGAAGCATACGGGACTTGTTGCTTTTGCAATATTCACCCTTGTTTTAAACGCAGGTAAAAAAAATTAATAAAAAAGAAAAGATTTTTTTTATTTCTTCATACGCATTCCTGTAACTTTTTTGGTTTCATTTTCTTCGCTATTTAATTTAATTTTTGTTTTTGCATCCAGTGATCAGGATTCCGAAATGTACATTTATTCAAAATCTGAAGTTAAAACGAAATAAGGAGTTACTTTCCAAAATTTCTTCCATTCTTCATTTATGATTCTTTTTATTTCAAAACCTACAAGCACGTCTCATTACCTTCGTTTTTCATACTTGGTAGATTTAAAAATCAAATTTTTTTCGCCTTCCTTTAAAAAAGAAAAAAGAAAAAGCCAAGCATTCGATGGCGCTTTAAATTTGTTTATTTTTTACCCAAAAATTAAATTAATTAATTAATTAAATTAATTAAACCAGCTTTTTTGGCCTTTTTTAAGGGTTTTTTTGCCCGAGGAACCTTACCTCTCAAGATCAAATTTTCACTAATATCTCTCAATATCTTCAATAATCAGCGTAAAGAATAGACATTTTATTAACTAAGGTTCATCAGGGGCAATTTTTGACTAACCCGCACGACCTTCAGGTCTTGCAGAATAGTATTCCATAATCTTAGTTCTAATTTAAATTTTCCTTTAAATAACAAGTTACCTAAACTTTAGATTACATGGTTTTTATAATAAAAATATGAGTAAGTTTCAAGGAAGTTTTGGATATAGCTTGAATTTTAAGGGTGAAGGAAAAAGTAAATTAAGATTCATTTCGCAACGCTGGGAATATTTCTTGTCCTGAGATTGCACTGGATAAACGGGAAAATCCGTCATTTTTTTGTTTGGTCTAAATGGGAAAGTGAGAGAGAAAAAAAAGTTATTATTTTAACAAAATCGTGGTGAAAAAGGTGTTTTAATTTTAACAGATGTGGTATCTTTTGCGGCCGTTTTGTCCTGTCCGCCGCCAATCTAAACGCCCTCCGTTTTAACCTTTCCTAGGATTACGTGGTCGAGTAGATTTCAATCCCGTTGCACATTTCCTCGTCTAATAACCGAACCTTTTTTTCTTTATTCTCTCGTTTTCCATTTAAAAAAAGGGCAAATCAGTGAAAGAGATAAAATAAAAAAATACATTTTTATATAGTCATTATTGCCAAAGCCAATCATCAAACTTGTATTGGGATATTCGACGAGACGGACACGAAATCAAAACTTCCCACTTATAAAACCGAAATTTTTATTTTTTTGTTTTGAGAATCAAAAATTCCTTTATTGGAAAACTCACGAAAGTTTGAAATGTCAATTTTTATGTATTAAGGCAGAATAAAGACTTTTATATTTTCAATTGACCTAAAAAGATCCTGAAACTTTATTTTGAAAAACAGTAAAAATTTACAGTGAAACGTTAAGTTTTTACGCGAAATTTTAAGACGAACTTTTTCAAAATTGAACAAGGCAATCTTTTGAGAGTAGGAGGTTTTTTATTTTTATAAGTGAAATTTCAATTTACAAAAGTAAATTTTAAGTAGGTGTAAGGGCTAAAAGGTAAATTTCTTTTGTAATATAAAAATGTACAAATCGGATTTATTCCTAGTATTTAAATAAAATTCATAAAAGCATTAATTCTCACGAATCAAATCTACAGCACCCAGCTGTTTTTTTAATCTTTAATTTTGACTCGACCTTTACCGGTCGACGAAAAGGTTGATTAAAACTATGGAAAGAAATCCAAAAACTTTAAAATATCATTTGAGATCGATTTTTATAACGCAATTAAATAAACTATCAAACTTTTTATTGAGTCAATCTTAATTTAAATCAAATAATTTGAATAGAAACTACTTTTAAAAAAATGTTCTAGTTTTGTCCTAGAAAAAGCAATTAAAAAAAGCGAAAAAAAACCTCCAATGCAAATCGGTCCTTAACGAACACTTCAGAACAAAAGAAACACTTTCAACTTTTGTTTTTCTCCGAAGATTTGAAACCTTTTTGCGATTTTAAAAAAAGAAACAATGGACACGCGGAGGCGATTTTTCAGTCTTTTCATTGAAAAAATTACGGTAATTTTGTGTTTTAACTGCCCACATGACTCTCATTTCATACATTTGGTTCTCTACGTGATTTTAAAATGTAAAACAACTTTTTTTACTGAATTATAAACAAAAATATACCATTTTAGTCAGAAAAAAAGAATTCGACGATAAAAATGTAAAGAAATACAAATGTAGAGAAACAGTGGAAACAAAAACGTAAATGGGTCTTCTCAATTTATTTATGCAAATGACACGTTATTGACTCCCCACTTGGGAAGTTGTAGGTAGGATAAAAGGTTAACTTGAAAATAACAGTTTCGAAGCTTTTGAAGATACCCTTTCAGATGGATATCTTGCCAGGGGAAAGGGGGTTAAATTGTTTTCAAAAGATCGACTTAAATTAAGATCACGTTTGAGATAATTAACGGGCTAAGAGGGTACTTTAAAGTTGAGTCTAAAAGATACGATGAAAAAAAAAAAAAGCCATACTATTGATTTTTGATTATCCTTCTTGAAACAGCGTATCTTGGCAATATTGCATAATAAATTTCGTTATCCTTTCTAAACCTCGAAAAAGAGGTTGTTTTTTTTACAAGGTATGGGTCAAAAAGTAGATTAAATATTTGATCGGAAGAAAAGGTCCTCCTAATTATTTAATAATTAAATTCGACCTTTTTAATTTAGTTTTAACTTTTAGTAGATCGAACTTTCTAAGTAAAAATTCGCAATTCACCTTTTTAACATACAATTTTGTGCGAAGATTTCTTCTAAAAAAAACTTTTTTTCTCCATATTCATAGTTAATCATCAGATATTCTTAAATTTTTTAATAGAATTTTAATAAAATTGATACTTTGATTAACTTTTTAATCTAATTTACACAAATTTTTTTAAAAATCCCCTTATAAATTCCTAAAAATTCATAAACAACCATTCAAAATTGTTGGTTTTTTAAAAATTATGCAGTAATAAATTACGTTAAATTTAAAAAAAAATTAATTTTTTTCGAATTTGAATAAAATTGATAGGTTCCTACTTACTGCTATTTAATTTTTTTTTTTTCAGTTTATCATTTAATTCATTTTAAAAAATCACCAAGTTCCAGAAATTCATACGGTTTTTTTATGAACTACTAGTTTCTACTAAAAAATTACTAAATTACTAAAAAAATATCGCATTTTAAAACGTAAGATTTTAACAAATTAAGCTTTTATAGTTCTACTCTAAGAAATTTAAAGGCTTTTTAAGTTTTTTTTATAAAATTATAATGCTTGCATGAAGGTAGATAGGGAAGGCAAAAGTCGATTCTGGGACGTGGAAAAATGAAGAAGTCTTTTTGATAAATGATAGAAAAACAAGGTGTCAGGGTAGAGACATAAAGGTTTTTTTGCCCTTCTCCTTAATCTTAAAATCCGATGCAGTAAACATTCAAAATTCATGTAAGGGATTCACCATCACGATTCCGAGCTTACGGAAAGCGAAAGCGGACGTAATATTGGGTCAAGAAAAAAAGAACAAATTTGACATCCTTTAAAAAAGTGCCAGAACGGTATTAATTTTTCTTTATGGGCAATCAATTTTTAAAAAAATGTTTTTTCAAAATTATAAGCTCAAATTCGTGCATAATTGAGTCAGGCTTCACAGTCGAATATTTCACGAAATGGATCCAGCGAATTAATAAAGTTTCAACTCGCGCTGAAAAATTAGCATATTTAAAATTGATACACTCGTTAATACTCGCATGATTAGGGATCGCGGGTGCATTAGAAAAGGGCCTCATTAAAAAAAAATCTCTGAAATGAATCCAAGGATAAATCTCGACATGAATAGACGAAAGCATTAATTAGCTTTTTCTCAAAGGAAAGCGCTCTATTTTGAATATTAATTGGGTTAAACTTTCTATTTTAGTTAGAAAAGGTGTAGGGTTTAATAAGAAATTCTGTAGTATAAATCCATTTTGAAAATAAATGTGGGATTATTTGAGGTTGGAAGAGCAATTGCCGGGCAAAACAAATCAAAAGGACTCACAGCTCTTTTTATTATTAAAACAAGAAATCATCGTCACAATTCACAGAGAAAACTACAAAGAAAATGAAAAGAAACAGAACCGTCAAATATTCGTCGCACATTCACTTTCACGTCGTAAGTCCACGTGTGTTTAGTTCTCACTCGACACTCGACACTAGCGCGCGCGGGTTCGGCCAGTTGTGACAACTTCACTACTCGACCACAAATTTCCCACAGATTCGGCCGCGCTACCTAATCATCTGCCTCAGATGATGTCTGCTCTTCTTCTTCGTCTCCGCTGTCATCGCCATCGTCTTCTTCAGCACCAACGCTCCAAGGCTTCACAAAATCAGCGCTCGTTGTCGTACGCGAAGGACCTTCTCCTCCAGTCGTCTTCTCCACTTCGTATCTGTCCTTACCAATTTTCTTGACTATTTTATAGGGACCAAGGTATTTCGCCGAGATTTTTGCAGTCGGTTTGAACTGAGTTCGTCGAATAGCAACTAGATCTCCCGCTTTGTACTGTGTAGCTGCTTTACGCCGTCGATTATACGTCTTTCTTTGTTCTTCCTGTGCAATCTGAATTTGTCTCTTCGCTTGATCTCGTAACTCGTCTCGATCTTCCATGAAATCCTCTAAGAACGCTTCTTCGATAAGTTCCTTCAACTTGATATCGTCTGGCCGTCTCATTTCAGTTCCGAACATTAGCTTAAATGGAGACATCTTGATACTTCGTTGAAACGTAGCATTTAGCGCTGTCTGCACTCGGTCGACGCATTTAAACCATGATTCTGGTTTATCCAAGCTGAACTTCGTAATAATCGGGATAATCGCTGAGTTAATCCTTTCCACCTGACCGTTTCCTCGTGGCACTCCGGTTGTCGTCAAAATATGCTCGATATTCTCGATCTTACAAAAATCGCTGAAAGCATTGGAAGTGAATGCAGCACCTCGATCAGATATGATTTTTCGTGGATTTCCAAAGTTCTTTTTCTGTACACGTAGTTTTTCTATTACCTCCGAAGCATTCGTCGTTTTTACTGGGTATAGCCAAACAAATTTTGAGAAACCGTCGACCACGGCGAAAACGTGTTTGAAACCTTTGGGCGTGGAGACTAGCGGTCCCAAATGGTCAATGTGATAAACCGCTAAGGGCGTATCACCCTTATCAATCGGATTCAAAAATCCTTCTTGCTTGCCTCTTTTTCTTTCCGACAAAATACACGGCACACAACTCTTAATCAAATTTTCCACTTTCGTCTTAAGGTTAGGAATGAAATAGTCTCTTTCGATCAATTCTACCGTTTTCTTGGTTCCAAAATGCCCAACTTCGTGTGAGCGTCTAATGATGTCATTCGCCATACTCCGCGGAACAACTAGAAGTCGTGAATCTTTGTCTCTATCGTCTTTGTAAAGAACTCCTCCGTCGACGATGTAGTCTTTATAGTTTTTCGTCTTCAATACTTCCATTATAGCTCGAAGTCCTTCGTCTTTATGTTGAAGCTCGGTTATTTTCGCAATGAGGTTATCTCCAATCGGCAAAGTCACAAATAGGTTTCTACTTAAGGCATCGCAATGCTTCATTTGATTTCCTCGTCGATGCTCTACTGTGTAGTCGAACTCGTCAAGAAACATCGCCCAACGTGCAACTTTTGGCGTCAGATCTTTCTTTTGAAGCGTCATCTGCAGCGCAGCACAATCCGTCACGATCTTAAATTTCAAGCCCGCTAAATAAACTTGAAACTTCTTTACTGCAGTTACAACAGCCATAGCCTCTAGCTCGTAACTCGAATATCTCTTCTCTGTATCGTTCGTCTTATGGCTCATGTAGAAAACTGGATGCATTTTTCCGTCTTGATGGCTCTTCTGCATTAAGACAGCAGCCAGACCATCTTTACTCGCGTCTGTATGCAATTCCGTCTCTGCTCGAGGATCGTAAAGTTTCAGAACCGGATGGCTAGATAATCGGTCCTTCAGAAGATTGAATGCGTCTTTTTGCTTTTCGTCAAATGTAAATTTCTTCCACTTATTAGGGGCTCCTTTGACTAAATCGGTCAATGGCCTCGCCAATTCTGCGTAGTTAGCTATAAATTTTCGGAAATATCCCGTCAGACCTAAAAAACTTTGGACGTCTTTAATAGATTTAGGGGACGGAAAATTCTGTACGGCACGCGTTTACTCGGGGAAGGTCGTACTGAACCTTCTTCTATCAAATGGCCAAGATACTCCACTGATTTAACGAGAAATCGACATTTTTCCAATTGATTTCCAAGCCATATTCAGAGCATCGCTTAAGCACAATTCGAAGTCGTTCTAAAGATTGGGCTTCGTCAATTCCGGGTATCAGAAGATCATCAAAATAGGTAACAACGACATCTTGGAAAATCAGATCCTTAAAAATCGCATTCACAAATCTCACAAATACGGCGGGTGCATTACAGAGTCCAAAAGGTGTTTTAAGAAACTGATAATGTCCTGTAGGCGTCACAAATGCGGTAAATTTTCGACTTTCTTCATCGATTGGTACATGAAAGAATCCATTTTTCAAATCAAGTACGCTAAAAACTCGCGCGTCCGCTAATTTATCGATTTGGTCTTGAATCAAGGGTACAGGGTAACGATCTTTGACGATTTTTCTATTTAAGGCTCGATAGTCTACGCAAAGTCTCAATCCTCCATCTTTCTTCTTAATTGGGACCACGGGACTCGAAAAATCCGAATCGCTATGTTCTATGATGCCATTTTTTAACCACTCGTCAATTTGCGCTTCGACTTCTTTTAAATCGTTGAGAGGTAAACGTCTGGGGTGTTGAAATACTGGGGTATCGTCGGTTAATATTATTTTCAACTTCACATTTGTCTCTTTTATTTTGTTTGGCGCATAATCGGCGACCATTTTTTCTATTTTATTTCTATGACAAGAAAGTCCAACGTCAAGAATCGCTGCGTCTTCATCAACTTTTATCGAGAAAATATGTGGAGGCTTCGTCATTATGGGATCGACAAATTTTATTTCATTTCCTTGTATTAAAATGGACACGTTCTTAAGAAATTCTTGTCCCAAAATTACGTCAACTGGCAAATCGGCGTCTTGGACAACGTAAAATTTTGTCAAATATTGACCTTCGCGCTCATTGAGGCTCACGTCTACTGAAAAGACCCCAATTGTGACAACAGAATGGTTGCCGAGTCCTATTAAGTTGGCAGCCATGGACAGGTTAGGTCGTCCGATCTTGTCATACGCCGAAAATTTAATAAGGTTAATATCTGAACCCGTATCCACAAGCGCAGAGAAAGAAAAATCAAAAATAGCGATCTTTAAAAATGGTTTACCGGAATAATTCACGTCGGCAGTCTTCAAAGGGGACGTGACGTCGTTCGGGCGGGTGAATGTCTTCTCGGAACCGCCCTTTCTCTCAATGGGACCCTCGCCGCCCTTCGCAATCATGCATTTTTTTAATTCGTCTTCGGCCGATTTTTGGGACAATTTGCTGAGAGATGCCCATATTCTCTACAATTAAAGCATCTCGGGCCTTTTACTTTATTAAAACAGTCTTTCGACCTATGTCCTTTATCCCCGCAATTGAAACATCTCAAGTTTTGATATGTTTCCGCGTCGGCTTTCTTCGGGTTAGGGGGGTTGGGGTCGGCTTTCTTCGGGTTAGGGGGGTTGGGAACTTCCCTCTGTTTACATTTTGTTTGGCGCCAATTTTCTCAAAAACGTCTAATTTTTCCTTAAATTTCTCAATGGAATCAGTCCCATATAAAATTACTTTAACGGATTCCTCGCCCGGAAGTCCATTGATAACATGTTCGATCAAAGATTCGTCGTCAATTTCGCTTAAATTCGCAATTTCGCGCATCCTCAAAAAATATTTTTACAAGTCTCGTCGGGTAATTTTTTAGTACGGCTTAATCTCTTATGAACTTCGGCAACGGATACTTTTACTTTAAATTCATCGGAAATGGCTTTTTTCAGTAACTGCCATGATTTTAAGCCAGATTCGCCTCGTAAAAACAAAGCAGCCGTTCCTTTTAAGAGACGTTTCGCAAAAATTAAAGTTTCTAAATCAGTCCAACTCACCAACGTCGCCATTTCGTCTACCTGTTCTATCCAACGGTCAACTGGATAGTCGTCGTCGCCGGAAAAAGACATCATGGAGTCCTGAAGATCGCTGAACGCAAATCTTGGACGAACGGTCTCACGAACAGTCTCATTTTCCTCGGGAGGGCTCTGTTTTCGACGCGGCATTTTAAAAACAAGTCTTTTTCGTCACAGTTCCAATCACGAATAAAAAATAAGTGCGTTTTTTATATTTTTTTAACCGACAAAAACTTCCTGCTCAAAATATCCCGGACGGACCCCCAAAAAAATACTGTGGGATTATTTGAGGTTGGAAGAGCAATTGCCGGGCAAAACAAATCAAAAGGACTCACAGCTCTTTTTATTATTAAAACAAGAAATCATCGTCACAATTCACAAGAGAAAACTACAAAGAAAATGAAAAGAAACAGAACCGTCAAATATTCGTCGCACATTCACTTTCACGTCGTAAGTCCACGTGTTTAGTTCTCACTCGACACTCGACACTAGCGCGCGCGGGTTCGGCCAGTTGTGACAACTTCACTACTCGACCACAAATTTCCCACATAAATTTTATCAGTGTATAACTAGAAGAATCGAAGCGGTGGCGCTAGTTGTGGCGGAGGTTTCCATGAACTAATTGTGTCATGGCAACCTGTATTAAAATGCTCCTTTTCCAGATAAATTATGACTAAAAAATTACATTATAGGAAAATATTTAATTTTCTGAACTTTTCATTCATGATTAAACATACCGCCAATGTTTTCATCAATTGTGATTGTGACGAACTCTTTTTCAGATTGCTACATGTCGGAAGACAACTTACAATTATTTCCTTTCGCTAAGCCAAAAAGAGCGGTAAGTGGTTTTTTTGTTACAAAAATTACAATTTAGAAATGTTAAGTGGTGATCGCTTCTAAAACCTTTTTTTTTTTCTGGTCGAAAGGCGATTGTTTTCTCCTTTAGGTGTTTTTCCAGGTGTACGTTCTCCCACGGTTTAATTTCTAATTTGAAAAAGCCCGGGAGAAAATGTTAAGATTATAAAGTATCAAACAAAATTTCCTCCTTTTGCTCGTTTTTTTTTCTGAAAACTTCGAAATCCTATACACCAAAACCGCTAGTTACAGCAATCAATTAAAATCCCGGACTTTCCCTCATAGGACCGTTAATTGGCAATGGACTAATAAACGCGGAAAATAATTCCCGATTCGAGGAGATCATATGGTTCGGTTCTTCCCGTTGGTGAGAGGAAATAGCAGAATATTAACGGCCATTATCTGATCATGTTTCGGACGTACGCACCGACCTGAAAATGCCACTACACTAAGTAGTCAACCTCCAAAATAATTCAAATCAAATAAATTAATTCATTTAAATTTACTTTGCATAATAAGAATAGAATTTCGACTATTATTGGACAAGGGAAGTTAAATATAGAATCCATCCATCAACTTAAATTTAGACCCTATTTTGTGAATCATTTATAAAAAAAAATTTTCGGACTTTGCCCTTCTTTTTATCTAAAACTCACCTGAAACAGTGATTGAAAATGATGGACGAGCTAATTTTGAATTTTAAAATATTGATAAAACTATCTAGCGAGGATTCCCAAATTTTTTAGCTTTTACCGGTCAAGTGGAGGACCTTATTTCCTTATGCTGTTTAAAAATTAGAAGAGTGGCAAATTTTTATAGAGAAAATCCTAAAAATAATGCAGTAAAATCGGGGAAATTACCAAATAGGGTTTATCTGTCAAAAAACGTAGGAAAACTCCTGAAAACTGATAAATTGGGTTTGCCTCTCAAGACTTTGTTTCCAGTGATTTTTCATCAAATTTTCCGCAAATTTTTACCCTTCCGCACTCCTGGGAAGCTCCGTCAGATCTGCTCCGGTCAATTTTTCGCTAGTTAATTTTAAACTTACTAATTGGCTTAATTGACTTATGTAAACTTTGAAAATCTGCTTATATCAATCTTTCCCTTTTATTTTAAACTTCTTAATAAGTATTGGACATATTAAAGTTGAGAAGGTTTTAAAACTCTTTCCTGGAAAAAAGAAAAACTAAAGAGCCCGAAAAGCTTGAGTTGATTAAAAAGGGAAAAAGACAAATTGCATTCCTTTTCCTCTATTATTTCTTTTATCTTTTCCTCTAAGTAACGATAGTTAAATATTTTTCTATTAAAAGATTAAATTTTTGTTTTCAGTCAAACCTCGGAGGAAGAGTGAGTATTGGAGCATAAAAGGTTAAATTAAAGGTAAAAGAGTAAATAACGTAAAAAACGGTTTTTCTTCATTGTAGAGTTTTATTACTCGTGTTCTATTTTGTAAAATAACAAGAGCACTTTATTATCAAAGGGTAATAGCGATCAATCACTTCCTGATAATTCCCAAGTCAATTTTGTCAAGTAATGATTAAAAACAAAAAAAGAAAACAAGTTTCAAAATTTCATGCCCAAACCTGCTGCCTCATGTAAAAGTAGGTTAGCCCTAACCTTGTTCAATTTGTCTTCACTCAAATCGATTTATTTTTGAAATCTTTGTACAAAAAGTTAGAGGTGAAAACTTGACAGGGGAAAAGTTCATATAAACGTCCAAAGATAAAGACCAAATACCTTTACGGAATACAAATCCCTTAAAACTCTCCCCACAAAAGCACCCACAGGATTCGTATTACGTAATTTGAACGATTTTCAATTTGAAATTGTATTGCTTTTTAATATTTTTTTTCATGCTCTCATTTGGATTTTTCAGTTGGTAAGTTGAAAAAAAAAGTCTTAAAATTTATTAATAATTATTTTTTGTTTTTGCTTCTTTAGATGTGCCAGGTAAATTGTTTAAAAAATATATAAAATTTAAACTGATTTTTGTTTTGTTTTTTAGCTTGACAGTCGGGTAAGAGAAAGAAATTAAATTAATTGAAAATTCTAATTTTTATTTTTGGGCTTTTCTGGACTAGAATTGTGCTGCAGTAAGTGAAGTTTTATACCTAATAGCTTCTGTTAAATCTTGGTGAATCTTAACGTAAACATTTTTAGTTCAACGTTGGAAAAAAATTTGTTGGCTACTCATGGCTACGAGGGAGCGATTTGAGGGTTAGAAGGGACTACGATTTACGATCCGGCGCATACATCAATCCAGCATACTTTAACAAACTTGTAAGCAAAATATGATATTTTCAACTTTTCTTCTTTTTCTTAAAAAATGTAGCTTCCACTAGTTCCCCTAATTTTTAGCTCTTTTAACAAAAAATTTTGTTTCAGTTGGCAGCTCGCTCGCCTCGTCAACCTGAAAAATGGTATGAAAAATACTGACCCGTTTTGTCATCCTTTTTTTCCCTTACTAAAAAATGAAAAAATGTAACGAAAATTAAATATCATGAAAGAAAATTATTTATCAATGAAAAATATTTTATTATGATTTTTTCTTCTTCCGTCTGATTTTTCAGTGTATAATTTTAATGTAAATTAGAGAAAATAATATAAAGAAATTTTATTTTTCCCCCATAGGAAAGCAGATTTTTTTTTCAGGATAGAAAAAATATAAGCTTTCAAATTTTTTTATTAAATAATAAATTACAAATTAATCTCATTATTTACATCTACTTTTAGACCATATTTGGTCCACTTTGGAAACCAATATGCTAATTATTAAAAAAAAAGTTTATTTACCTATTAATTTCAGAAAATCTACCTAAAACATCGAAATAAATATACAATATACAAAGATGTGTGTATGATACAATATAATACAAAATAAATAATATAGTACTTTATATACAGTCGATAATATCTAGTAAAGCTGTCTAGGTTCCGGATATCTTCGTTAGAAGCGTAAAAGGTGAAAAAAAATTTAAAAAAGTCCTAATATTTACAGTGAAGATCTTTTTAAAAAACATTTCATTATCGACTAGTTGATTATACATCTAAAACTAAAGGAAACAAATTAAAGCCAAAGTCCCAGACTCACTAAAAATGTCATGATTTTGACGTTTTTCTATAAAATTATTTTGATAGATGCGTTAAAGTTGTCTTGTGCGTTTGAAGAGGATTTCGTCGCTTGTTCTTCCATTGAGGCCTTCTTCTCCACTCCCTTAAAATTTTAAAAGAAAATTGAAAATGAAATTTTTTATGTTTTTATGAGATGATGAAAAAGTAGTGCAGTGCTAATGGTTTGAATTTTAGCTGAATATGTGAAAGATTTATAAAATGTACAATAAGCCTGCACCTTTTTCTTTGATAAACTTATATAAAAGACCCTTACCTATTCATCGATTTATTTCTGTACAGATTTCGCTGTGATTGCTTGACTAGACGGGAGAAGCTGTGTGGGTAAAAGCTGGGAACTATAAGCGAAAGCCAAAGATAAGCATAAGATAGAAAATGTCTCTCTTTTTATACCAGAAAAAGACCCAGAAATGAAATGATTTATGGCATGCAATGAAATTTTTTTTACCAGAAAATTTTCGTTTTTTTCCTTTCATGAAAGTGTGAGAAGTTTGGGCGGAGCCGACGGTGCAGTCGCGAGTCCCACGGCAGCTTTTCATGTGCTCGAGTTGGTCATGGAGGTAGGAGCGCTCCTCTGGAGTTAAGTTGTGCACACGATTCCACTGTTCAAAAGGATCTAAAAAGGCAATAGAATATCTTTTGTGTTATTTAATGATGGCTTACCTATTCTTAAATTATAATATGTGATCAGTCCAGTTACAAATTCGCAGTAAAGAAAATTGTGGGTGGCGTTGATAGTCCTTAAGCATGAATAAGTATTGTTGTTGGCGTTCATGCAGAAGCAGAAGGGCCCTTCTGTCCAAAACGGTGCCGTTTTCCAGTGCTCATTATCATGATTGAAACAATTCATTTTCTCGACAAACATTCGCTTTCTAACTTAGCCTTCTTTCTTAGTTTCCTCTCTTTCTTCCTCTGCCTGTCCTCTTTCATCTTTTTCCTTGCCTCTTGCAAGCTCTTTCTCATCTTTAAATGGAGGTCTACAGCAGAATAAATTAGAAAATAACATAAAAATAACCTTAACTTACAATTCAGGCTCACAATAACAAGTATCAGGTAAATAAACTGGAGGATGTTTAGGCCTTTGGCTAATTCCAAAATCAAACTTATTCTTCGGAAACTAACAGAAAAAAATTATTAAATTAACATTTTTTAAAAATTATTACATACATTGAAATTAGGCTTGAAAGATAGGTCTTCTTGGTCTCTCGAGTTTCCAGGGATGTAAAGTAAAGGCGTTTCTTCAGTAATGATTGTGTGATGGTGGCGATGTTTATTTTTAGGCTTGGTCATATTGAATTCGGGAGCATCGGTGAAATGTTCGTCGTTTTCTTTGAGAACTGGATGATTTTCAGTAACTCACTTTTATCTTCGTCTTCTTCTAAGCTGTGGTCGTAAGGAGCTTGGTGTGGCCTTTTTTCTCTCAAATGTCTTCTTATTTCCTAATAAAACAAAAATTAGTACAAATGCAACAGGCCTGCTATATGGAAGATCTTTTTGAATAGGCAAAGGTTAGACCTAGGAGGTTATGTTTAGTACCTTTAATTTATCAAGTTGGGTCTTGAGTTTTTTAATTTGCTCTTCTAAACGATCACGACTTGCTTTCCACGCTTTCGGATCCTGATAAACAGCGTCACTGCATGTAATTTCACCTTTTAAATCTACCGTGCAGTTACCTTCCACGGTTACTTTACATTATTGTCTCCAGTTTCCTATAATAAAATTATAAAAAATCATTTTTGTAAAATTAATACCTTTAAGACGTTAATTTTGTCTTCCAAAGCACCCATGATAGAGCTGACGTGAGAATCGAGGGATTCTGATGCTGAACGCTTGGGACGGTTTGCTCCGATTTTGATGAGGACGTCATCAATCGCTTTTTCGACATCATGATCTTTAAAGATGCTTGAAAGAACATCAATGGAATCGTCTTCCTTGATTCTTTTAACAGATGCTAACTCGTTTTTGTCAACCGCTAATTCCAAATCATCATCCGAAGACCTTTTCGCTCTTAGCTTGTAGTATTTTGATCTAAACTCTCTACCGGGATGGTCACGAATGTAGTGCTTTTGAAACCTCGAGTCATCTGGCTCCATCCTGGTATACATCGTTCCACTAGGAGTAAAACAAGCACATTTTTTTGTTCTGGCGTTTGAACATTCCTCAGTTTACATTTATGCTTTCTCCATCTAAAAATATGATAGTTTTTTGAGGTTATAATTTGAAAAGAGAATAATTACCTGTTTCCTTCAGAGACACAGTGCCACTTTTGACCCGGCTTACAAGGTGCTTGAAATTCCGGTCTTTGACATTCAATAGCAAGCCTTTCCATTTTAGTCAACCCTGTCAAACTCAAGACAGGGATCAGCTGATTGTCAAGCTGTCCATCATTGTGAGAATCAGGTCCTAGACAAAAAGAGATTAAAAATGGGCAGATTTTAAATCAATAAAAACCTCTAAGGTGAAATTTCGCATTGTTATCTTCCATTTCTTTTCGGGTATCGTTATCTTCAGAAGTTGCATTTTTGTCTAAAAATTTAATATGAAAGTATTTTGAAGGATATTCCAGAAGAATATTTTCTTACTTTCTGTTTTTGAAATTGTGTGATTCAGATCCTTTTCTATTTTGGCAATCGACTCTTTCAGTTTTGCTTCGGCCATCATCGCATCGATGGTATCTCGCCTGCCACTACTGCAAAATAGAAAAAAAAAATTAAATATTGTTCGCTTGCATATTTTTCAACAATTTTCTAGCGTTTCCCAGTCTACAAACAGTAAATCTTTGGGTTTTCAACAACAAATTTAGTATTTTCAGCTGTAGGCTAGCTTATCTATGAAGCGGTAGCCCGCCATAAATCTTGACACTTTTACTCAATTTACCTTTCGATTAGAAAAGTGTCCGGCCATTTTGAGGGATATCTCGTCCTCGATTTGTGCCTCCGGTTGAGCAACTTAAGAAAAGACCTCCCGTCCATATGCGAAGGAGTATCCACTCCTGCAATATCCAAAAATGTCGGCGCAAGATCGATATTTAAGACTAACTCGTCTATTCTGTAAAAAAAATTGAAATAATTTTTTTAACCCAAAGAATTCGTTCTTACATCGTGCCTGGTTCGATGCCAGGTCCTCTGACTAGAAACGGTACGCGGACGTCGAATTCGAACGGAAACGATTTCCCTTTGACTAGGCCGAACTGGCCAAGATGGTAACCATGATCGGACGTATAAATAATATACGTATTTTCAAGCTCTCCTAACGTCTTCAGTTCTTGGTAGACCTGCAAATAAAAATTTGTTATGTCGACTCATAAAAAATTTAGCGTTTATTATAGTAGTCTATAAAAAAAACTTGGAAGGTAGTAAAAAAATTATATTTAACGAACTTATAAAAATAAAATATTTTTAAATTGCATAGAAATATGAAGCCAGCTTTTAAAAAGTTTTTATTGCATAATCCGACCTCGTTAAACGTTCTGGGAGGTCTTAAAAAGTTACCTTATCTACAGCATCGTCAACGCTCTGTAAAGTCTGAAGCCTTTTGGTCATTAAAAGGTCGGTAAACTGTCGGTGAATCGGCTGCATCTGACCCGTCACTTGCAGAATCCATTGTTTGTCCGGATTCGGTGCGTAATCGTAGGAAGGGGTGCTGGAAAAATGAGAATTCGTAAGATGAAAGAAAAAAAAAGGAGAAAGGAAATTCTTGAGGTCTTTTTTTTTTCTCTTCAACCGCCATGAAAGGACCGGTTCCATGTTCTTCATACACCGGGAATACCGTTCGCCGATAATTGTCCCTTTTATTCCAAAAACGGAGTTACGCAAATCATGAAAATCTCTTGGGAGGGACGTAGGATCAAGTGATAAAATTCCATTCATATGTTTGTAGAAATTGTATTGAACTTTTTTTTTTAAGCCTTCTACTAAATTCGTGTCCATATTGGGCAAGTGTTTCAAGTCAAGGCACGTAGTCGAATCACGACCGGCCGGCCTCCACCAATTACCGGTGAAAAAGTTTAAAACCCCTTCCTACGAGTTGGATTAAAAAGTCGAAAAAACAGCCTAAAACGTGGGAATGAAAACATAGGTTTTTCATAAAAACTTTAACGTTTTTAGACTAAAGTCTATGAACCAAAATTTTTTTTATGTTTTTCAAAATTTACAGACGGTGTATTTGACGTTTTTCGCTCTTGTAAATTTTTAAAACACCGGAAATCCGTAATTTCACTCAATTTTTAGGGGTTTTGACCCAATTTCAGTCAGACCGGGTCCATCAGCCTTCTGGACCTGAAGGAAAATCGTTCTCCGGGCAATGAAGATTAGATTTTTATGTTTCGACCTCTGGACGCTTTCGAAAGGCTGTGATCAAGGATAATGAGGGTGGGCGGTTTGGTATCCACACCTAGAGGGGCACCTCTGTCCACACTCTCTCGAATTAAGATCCGAGATAACCGTCACAGGCTGGTAATTCACAGGAAACGATCCTTCCGTGGAGTGAAGGTGAAAAAAATGAATGAGCCCAGAAAAAAAATACCTGATGATACCCGGAAAATAAACGTCCTATGAACATCAATCTTGTTTTTTTAACCCTTTTTTTTCATTCTTTATGTTGCGTGTAAGCATTCTACTTCTTTTGTTAACAAAAATATATCAGAAATCCTTTCTTCTGAACATTTCGTTCGTCTAAAACACTTAAAAATCTATAGCAAAGCAGATCGAGGTAACCCGCTAATAGAAAAGAAAAACGGAAGAAAAAAAAATTTATAAAACACCTAGAAAATGTTGGGAATAGTACAGCCGTTTTTCGCGTCAAAATCTTGTTTTTTTTTTTAATTTCAGGAACCATCATCTCGAAATTTTCTGGGCCCCGAAGTACACAAATAGCCATAAAAAATGGGTTTCGCCACTTTCAGGAAGAAAATACAATATAGGAAGATTGACCAGGGGTCATTTTGATCCTAAAGGGACCTAAAGACCCATCCCAAAAAACCTTACGTCGAGGGTATAACAGTCACTTTTTTAAAAATATTTACAGAGGGAGCGAATTGGAAACTAGGGCCCACAGTAGGTAAAATTCCTAAAAATGATAAGTTGAAAAAATCCTTTTTTTGATCAAAAACCCGGAAATTTAGGTCAAAAACGAAGCAATAAAGATGGGACAAAATAATCAATTAGTCTATGGGTAAAAGCTGTTATTTTGCCATTTTAAAATGTTAAATTATGATGAAAAACCTCTAATTGTATACTAGAAGGTGAAAATGAAGGATGTTATTATTAAAAAAAAAAAAAAAAGGAAGTAAAACTATATTCAGAGAAAAATCTTAGGATCTAAGAGAAGAAACTCGTTCTTCGAAAGGCGCTTTGAAGTTGGAAGGGGAAGAAGAGAGGCTGGACAAAGAGAAGAAAATTCAAAGTTGTTTCTGGCGTCGTCTTCGCATTCCGACCGGTACCCGGGTGAAAATAAAAATTCGGCCCCCTCCGACCGCCCACCCCCGCGTCGAAGGTTCAACGACGATAATTGAGCAGTTCGAAAGGCGGGATTAATTTACAAGGAGAGTTTTTTTTTCTTTTCTTCAACGGGAGAAAGACTCGAGTGCCTAGACGAAACCCTTCCCCCTTTTTATTAACAAGACACTTCAACGAGAGAAATGAGAATATTCTTCGACTTAACAACGCCCTCGTCCAGACGGCCTTGACGTTTTTGACCTTTTCATTATTAATCCCGACACTCATTTATCAAACTTTTTCACACTAAAACCATTAAGAAGAACAAAAATGTTTAATGCGTTCGGATTTAAAAAAATCAAAAAGCCAAAAACACAAAATGAATGAATCTTAAGGCGAAAGGGGAAACCTGCATTAGATTCTGATGAATGCGAGATAAAGAAATTCAAATTTCGGGCAGTTCTCACGCTTCTAAAATTAGCCCGACTTAATAACTTTGTTCCAACCGCAATTGGAAACTGGTTTGAAACTCCTGGAGCAGAAGGATTTGCACTTCAGATTTGACGGACAAACGGTTTGAACGATGTCAAATTTGAAGTCCAAATCCCTCTGCGCATGCTCCCAGAGTTTCAAACTGCGGTTGGAACAAAGCTAATATTTTTCAAATCGGTATTTTAGGTACTCAGTGTAATTAAAATTTTAAGCCTTTGCAAAATTTTCTATTTGATGCTCTCCGCCCGTCTTCGTCAGCGATGGGGGGAAAATTTTTATTTCTTACTTAAGAAACATAAAAACTGCAAAACCTCATCCCAAAATGGCGGTATTTAATACAAAAAATCTGCCTAAAACGTTCTAAATTACGATAAACTAAAGAAAAGGTTTAGGGGGTGGATCGCGTAGATAAAATCCCAAAGAAAATCTCCTCATTTTATTTTATTGAAATGGCCGTGTGGCGTGACCCTTACCTGGCCCAACTTCAAATATAGAACAGGAAAATGCCAGAGGTTGGAAAGATAAAAAGTTTTTCATTAGACGAGGGCACGCCGTTTCTCCCTTACAAAATGCTATTTCGGTGTTTATCGATCGGATTATAAAAGTCCAAACAATTAAAACATTTTCGGGTCTTTTATTTAAAAAAGCACCCTAGCAATCGAAAGTTCCGAACATAATAGGTCTAGACAAGAAGGTTAACCGGTGAAGACGTGACAAAATACCAAGAGGTCTTCAGACGTGTTTACGGCCGTTGGAAAACTTTTTTTTTTTTATTCATCCCTCTCTTTTCTTGTTCAAGCCTTTCGGATATCTTCGTTTCGCATCAAATGTCAAGTTTACGACGCCCCGGGTGATCTCGTCCTTGGCTCGTACGTAGTAGCCCACAATGAAACCCCTTGTCTCATTTTGTTTATTTTGCCACAAATCTTTACATAACAATTTCGAAAGAAAAAATATATGGAAGTTTGTTGAACTCTTTTCATGCAAAATTTTTAAAAAAAAGAGAGCAGCAAATTCAAAAGAAAGAGGTTTTTCCCCCCAGTTTTCCAAAGCCTGCCAAAATTGAGCATTTCCCAGACAGCGGATTCTGTGAGTTGGGGATGTTGGCACGTGCCCACACGTGTGGGAGGACCTTTTAATCCGAATAAGAATGAGGAAATCCTATTTAGAAGGATCCTTTTCCTAGACCTTTTAGAATGTAATTAATTACTTCGAGAACGTCCCGTAAAAAGGCTCGGATATCTAATCGAATTCTATTCTTGTTTATAGACATTTTTTTTCTCCTTCTAATGACAGCTTTACGGCCGGAATCTCTTGTTATACAAATTATATAACGATGTAGGCGTTTGAAAACTAGGATATTAATTCCTCGAATCTTCGATAAAAAAATTAATTTTTTTAAAAACAATGTTTGTGAAGATCCGAAAGTTTAGAGGCGAAGGGAGAAAGAATGCTATTAATGACAAAGTGTGAAATAATTTATGTAGAACGTTTATGGTTTTAGGCATTTTGCACCGTGAAATTTAACACTTTGCGTCTAGACTTTTAACGCCCTTGCGAGGCCGTAAAGGGATGAAAAATTTTCTTGATTCTATTCACTGGATACCCTTGCTTCGTGGGTTTTCCAGGTGGGAGCCGCCCGCTTTGAACGATGGATAGGATGAAGCTATATCGCAGACGTGCGACCACCACTCTTTTAAAAAAAAAGGTTTAAATAATAGCTGTCTTCGGAAATTAAATTGGGGTCAAAATGGATTAGCCTGGTCCTTAATAGCCTACCCAATCCCGCCTGCTCTTTTTCTTCATCATCTCTACGTAGGTGAACAATAATTACGTTTTCTTTCGATTTTGGCGATCCGTCAAATCGTGGCTGGGGGAGGGGAGTGCAATCGACGGAGCAAATGGGTTTGCCGTGTCCTTAGACAAAAAGGAATATCGACTCCCACGTGACACCCACACCCCCGCCCTTTTGGGGACTAAAAACGCCGATGCGCTCCTTCGCGTGCGTATCTCGCACGCACGGAAACCTCTCCCACTTCTGATTTAGAAAAGCTAAACATGCAATGTAAACATTTATACTTACTGATGCGAGGTCACGTTGAAGAATAGATCCGCGTATTGGGGTGCGGAGTCTTCCGGTCCGTGAGGAGCAGGAAAGCCGAGGACCAAATAACCGGCTTCCGGCTAAAATATTGTTTCGACTGCCTCAAAAACGCCACAGAATCATTCGCTATTAAATCCGGATAATAATCCTGAAAAAACAAAGGTGTGATCAAATTCCGCATTTTTTCTCCTCCTTTTTTAAAAAAAGAAAAAAGAAAAATATTGTAAATGAGCTCATGAATAATGCAAGAAACATTATTTTTCAAGCAAGTGCAATTTTTTATCGTTTGTCAATAGATAATCTTGACTATTCAAGCGAATGCAATTTTTTTTATCAATACCAAGGGACTACTTTCTACTTAATTAACACACTTAACAAACATTTTGTTTATTCCACATTTAAATGTGTAAAAAATTTAATTAGAAGCATTTTTTCTGATAAGATTGTGTGGTTTCAGATAAAAAACTTCTAGTTTCTTCAATCGTTTAACATGACCTAAGTCAATTTTTGTTCATTAAAAGTAGATTACTCACCGTGGGTCGTAATTGACATTTAACGCCCATAGTAAACTTACACAACTCAGAGAACCAGATTTTCAACGTGTTTTTTTTTTGTCAGACTGACGGGCTACAGCCTGATCAGTCGCCCAGAAATTTTGCAAATTACAAGGATGAGGATCCTTCTTAATTATAGGTTTTCGGACCAAAGGGCCGGATATAGGTTTTTTCGGACCAAATCCAGAATAGGTTTTTTGGACCAAAGGCGGAAATAGGTTTTCGGACAAAGGGCCGGATTAGGTCGGACCAAATTTCCAGAATATAGGTTTTTTGGACCAAAGGGCCGGATTATAGGTTTTCGGACCAAAGTTCCAAAATAGGTTTTTTGGACAAGGCCGGATTTAGGTTTTCGGACCAAAGTCCAAATATAGGTTTTTTGGACCAAAGGCCGGATTATAGGTTTTCGGACCAAAGGGCCGGGATATTTTTTTTTTGGCGATTTTTTTTTTCTCAATGTCCAAAGGAATATAGGTTTTGGACCAAAGGGCCGGATTATAGGTTTCGGACCAAAAGTTCCAGATATAGGTTTTTTGGACCAAGGGCGGATTATAGGTTTTCGGACCAAAGTCCAATATAGGTTTTTGGACCAAGGCGGTTATGGTTTTCGGACCAAAGGGCGGATTATAGGTTTTCGGACCAAAGTCCAGAATATAGGTTTTTTGGACCAAAGGCCGGATTATAGGTTTTCGGACCAAAAGTTCCAAATAGGTTTTTTTGGACCCAAAGGGCCGGATTATAGGTTTTCGGACCAAGTTCCAAAAATAGGTTTTTTGGACCAGGGCCGGATTATAGGTTTTCGGACCAAAGGGCCGGATTAGGTTTTCGGACCAAATGTCAGAATATAGGTTTTTGGACGAAGGGCGGGATTATAGGTTTTCGGACCAAAGGCGGTTATAGGTTTTCGGACCAAGTTCCCAAATAGGTTTTTTGGACCAAAGGGCCGGATTATAGGTTTCGGACCAAAGTCCAAATAGGTTTTTTGGACCCGGATAGGTTTTGGACCAAGGGGGATTATAGGTTTTCGGACCAAATGTTCAGAATATAGGTTTTTTGGACCGAAGGGCGGATTATAGGTTTTGGACCAAAGGCGGATTATGGTTTTCGGACCAAAGTTCCAAAATAGGTTTTTTGGACCAAAGGCCGGATTATGGTTTTCGGACCAAAGGCCGGATTATAGGTTTTCGGACCAAATTTCCAGAATATAGTTTTTGGACCGAAGGGGGATTATAGGTTTCGGACCAAAGTCCAGAATATAGGTTTTTTGGACCGAAGGGCGGGATTATAGGTTTTCGGACCAAAGTTCTAAAATAGGTTTTTTGGACAAAGGGCCGGATTAGGTTTTGGACCAAAGGGCCGGAACCACATAATTTTTCCTTTTTAATTTGGCTTTACATAAATAAAAAATTTTTTTTTTTTTTTTTTTTTTCAAAAATTACAAAAATGTAAATCTGGGAAAAATCGGGAGCAAATTCAAAAACTTCAAAATTAAGGTTTTTAGCTTCGTTGTTTCTCCTAGAATGCAGCAATAAAAAATCAAAATCAACAGTTCTCTCGTAAAATTGGAGCAAAGTGAAACACATCGCATTCGCCTGGTATTTTGCATTTAAAAGTTCAAGCTTTGATTTTATATTTGAAAATACATTTCCATTCTATATACAATGAATCCGGGCTAATTAAAGAGCCATTAAATATTTAGGCGGACTCACCTGTGGTAGTTATCGCCGTGTTTATCTTCCTCCCGTTTACATTCACGGAGTAGTTATAGTAGCGTGAATTCATAATGAGACCGCTCCATTCCCGCCATCCAGGCGGTATATAGCTTCCATTATATTTGTTCAGATACTTCCGAATAGCCTGCGAACAGAAGTAAAATAAAAATAAAATGCGCATAATATTCAGGATGTCAACGACCCCGGGTTCGCATAAACAATCCCCTTGCAACTTCCAGATGCGGTTTTTTCACCTGTACTAACGCCGAAATATCGGAATATAATCGAACATTTGCATATCGCCTACGCCGCCCCTTTTATAATCTTCCACCTTTATAAATGGCACTCATTAACGATTCACGCCTACTTAAGCCCTGGTTGAACCTATTAGCGATCCGGCCCACCTACTTTGTAGCTTTCCGAGACGAAAAAGATTTCAAAATATGACCTTTCATTTTTTATATTATTTATTAAGGGGGGGATTAAGATAGCACGACTTAATAAAGCGTGACCGTTGTCTTACGGTTTGACCTCTTGGACAATAACTTCGATCACGCCTTCCCCGGCCCAAGGACTCTTTTATTAACCGTGTAATTAACGGGTAAACACTCTTGTAAACATGCCATATTAAATGAAATGCTGCGCGGAACAAAAGAAGTATGATCATCTATTTCTCAAGTTTCTTCAAAGTATAACTGACAGAGAAAACGATTATTTGAATCGCCCATCTACATTTTTTCCTCCAGGGCTTGTAGCCCTCGGGGAGCTTAAAAAAGAAAAAAAAAAATGAACGCATTCTTAAAGAAACTTCCTCAAAAAAGACAAATTATTTGATTGGACGCAAAATCCTTGGGCCTAGACTCAAAGCGGTGGTTTCGGGTGTCAAAATCTCAGCTCTGCAGAAGAAGAAACTTAAGAAGATGATCACGCCATAGGCGAAAACCGGGTTTTTGAAGTACTATATCTCGGTACCCTTCAAACCGTATCGGCTTGAAATTTCCAGACTTTACTCATATCGTACGAAAGAAACCCGTATGAAATTTGAGGTCAATCGGTAAAACAGGGTGCCGAGATATGGTCCTTCAAAAACGCGGTTTTTCGTTTTTCAGTTGCTTCTGCAGAACTGAGATTCAGACAGCCAAAACCGCGTTTCGTCACGTCCAGTACTTGGCCCGTTCGTCGAAATCTCGAAGTTTTGCTTGGCGGGGCGGATAAAAGGCCAAAAACCCGAAGAAAACTTCTTCAAACATACCTCAAACATATGGATTTAAATCTATGAAGCGAAGAAAACAAAAATTTAGCGCCGAAGGAGGAAAAAAAGCACCTGGAACAAATGTGGGGACAAAAAAAAAGGCTTCGTTTCCAGACGATTCGTTCTTTATTTGGCCGGGTTCGTGAACAATTAGTAGGTCTGTGGGCGGCCCCTTTTTTTTATGTTAATTAGAACTTAAAGTTTACTTAAAGCCGAAAACTTTGAAGGGATATTTTTCTTCCCAACCCCGGTGTTTAACCGCTTCCATTTGTTATCCGCAATTCAGAGGCTATACAAAGGAATTAGCGAAGACGCAATATGAAATTCGTTGCGTAACGACCAGAAAAGGTCAACTCGCAATAAATAATGATTCCAGCAGCCGAAAGCGATTAATATTTATTTTAAAAATTGTAAAACTCCATAAGTTTATTTTATTTAAAAAAATTGATCTATTATTTCATTCGACCCGTACGTTCGGGTCACGACCCCGAGGCAAATAGCGGGAAAACGTCGCGTTTTTTCACTTCGTGCGAAAACTAAAAATTATAAAAATTTGATAAACGACCGTGAAATTGATAGGAGGCGAGTAAAGCAGTTAATTTTTTTTCTTAATTAATTTTTTTCAATCTTAATCTTCAAGGTTGAAAAATGATTATATAAAAATGATTATTGGCGGAAAAATACCTGTTCTGTATCCAGCGTTGCTGAGGTAGGTGGCAAAAGACCGGGTCTCGTGCGTCGCTTGCCACTGGGAACTCGAACAGTTCCCGTTGTTCGTGTAGACTTCGTGGTTGTGCATTACATTCGGTGAGCATCGAACTTCGAGACGGACAGCACATCGGCGTCGTCGTATACGCGTGTCGGAATTCCGCCCCTCCGTCCCTCAACAGCTTAAGAGTTTTCGGCATAAAATTCACGAACCTGAAGAAAAAAAAAACACTATTATCAACAAATCATATTTAACCAAAAGCTTTGGACCTTCAAAATTATACTTATTAAATTAGCTTCCTACATTCAACTGCCCTCTGGGGCTTATAGCATTAAACCGTTTGACGAAATAATGACATTTTGCCTTTCAACAAAAGTTGACTAAAAGCCCATATAAAGAAGAAGTAAATTTGGGTCGAAGGAAAAAACAAGCCTAATTGTGAAGAAAACCATAGAAGGACATCTCCATATAAGCCCATGACAAGAGTAAAAAAAGTCCTCTCAAATCGTTTTCTTTTACTAGTGCTTTATGGTTATTCAATTTTTTTGAAGATTGAATAATGTAAAGAAAAGTTGTTAACATAAAATGATGAACACGTCATTGCTGAATAAGCTAGGATATGATTCGTGTGAACGATCTTTATTATGGACATGATATAACGTCATCGCTCATCAAACTCCATTGCGAAAGTTACAAGTCAATAAAATCGAGCTCTAATTAGTTTTTAAAAAACTCTTTTTTTATTTAAAAGTTTTCGTTTTTACCTTGTTAGAAGGTGGTGAAAGGTCTTAAATGGCCCTATCACCTAAGTAATCCACCTTCTTATTCGTTTCAGTTTCGGAGGGCTTAAGAAATTACTCAACGTTAAAGCCTGAGCCTAAAAAGGGGTTCTACCCATTGTCTTTAAACAATAGGTGTAAACTGAGAACAAGCTCCATTTGGGAATTGTAATTCCAGGTTTTTTTCTCTCCG
>JACGAQ010002929.1:0-35100 GCA_014119065.1 Orius insidiosus | reverse complement strand
TCTGCATAATCTATGGCGCTCAATAGCCTGGCCTTCGCTCGGCGTGGGCTACGCATTTTTTTCTCCGGCGCTATGGAGCTGTCAGCCCCTCTAATTTTGGCGCAATTTGGACACTTTCTTACTTCGCTTGTGCATTCGCGGGAGTCGTGCTCTCCGGAACATTTGGCGCACGTGTTCTTATTCGTTGAGCACTTGCTTGATACGTGGCCGTAACCCTGGCATTTATAGCACCTGGACACTTCGGCGCTGTCTTTTACTCTGCATGTCTGGTAATCTAGAAAAAGGCGACCGTTGTCAAGTGCCTTCCTCCAGCAGTCGGGCGGTACCTCTATGACCCAGGTGGTCATTTGCGTTTTCGCATTTTCCGTGACGCCGTATCGCACGGTGTACAACGGTTTGACTTCATCTGCTGTCCAGCTTTCGCCGAGTTCCCCGTTTTGGGCTAGCAGCTGGTCAAGAAGGTCTGCTTTGTTGAGGTCTTTTGGAACTCGAAGGAGCATTAGCCTCGGCTTCCTCTTCTCTATCGTCCTCGCGGTTACTCCTAGCGTAGTCAACGCCGGGAGGGACCTTATTTTCGCTGTGTCCTCTTTCGATGCTGCCTTGATCGCGACTCCACCTCTGGCCGTGATCCGTAGTCCCTCTATTCGAATCTTATTTCCACGCGGGTCTATCGCTGCTTTCACTTTTTTCATGAAATCCTCAGATGCGGTCACGGTGCGTTCGCCCTCCGCGGGTCCGACGGGGTCCAGGAAAAGGAGTCTTCCCACATTGTCCGCCTGAAACTCCATCTCCCGCTGTAGCAGGAGGTTCCTGCCTTGCTTCGCATCTCTATCGCTTTTTCTTTTCTTTTTGTCCTTGGCTTTCTGATCCCTGTTACGTCGGCTCGTCGAGAGGGCGTGCAGCACCTCCGTTCGGTCCTCGAGGTCCGTAATGTCTCCGGTCACTCCATGAAAGTCATCATCAACCTCCATTTCCGTCTCTGTGTCTTCGTAGTTTTATTTGGCTTCTTTTTTGCGACCTTCTTCTTATTCCTAGACGCTACTTGGGACCATGTTTGTCCGGGTCTGAGAATGTTGACTTGGCTATTGACGGCTTTGAGATGTCTGGCGGGTCAATAAGCAATCCTCCACGTACGGATAGGTTATGACTCGTCTTTGGGTCTTTCCCACCTTGGTTGCCATCTATGCTGGCAAGGCGGTCGATGCATTCTCTTAGTTCCTTTATGACAGACTTCACCGGGGACACTGACGTCGCTGACGGTGTTTGCACTGAGGTCCTAAGTTCGTTTGTCACCTTTTTGAAGGTAGGGGCTAAGCTCTTGCAATTGCTTCTGCTGTCTGATGTGCTTTTCTTTCCTCTTCTTCATCGTCTCCTGCAGCGCTTCGGAATCTTGTGCGTATGTAGGAGGCGAGATAGGCGTTCTCGATGGCCATTTGGTTCACGATTTCCGCAAGCTCGTTTACTTTTCCGGCGACATACACGGCGGCTGGCTTAGGGCATTTGTTCTTCATGTCCATCATGTAATCGTAGATCTCCATACGGACCGTTGCAGCCCGCTGTCGGGCTTCGAAATGGTCTATTTTTTCACTTTCCGGGAAGTTACCGTAGTCTGAGTCAACCGTCCTGGTTCTTTTTTTGCTTTGGACATCGGGATTCCTGGGCCGCTTAAAAGTGATTTCCTTGAGCGGACGCGGAAATAGGGGGACTTTCGACGCCGTAGAGACGCTCGTCGCATCGCTCTCGTCGCTTGAGTCACTCAACACTTGTATATTCTTATCAGTTCTCGTATGCATATCACCGGTCTCAGGTGTGAAGAACTCGGTACCTCTCGACGGGATGTCTTCTGTCGGAGTCCTAGTTATCTTGAGCTACGGGCAAACGGGTCTGGCTCCGAGTGGATCTGTTGGCTCGAAGTGCTGGAAGTGCTGGCTGGCACTCTTGAAGACTTAGGTTTAGTCTTAGGGGACCGTTGTTCCTTGGGGGTTGGCTGGGAAGGCCGAGCGGAGAATTTGCGTTAATATTTCCTCCATTTTTATTTTGTTTGCTCATTTTGTTTATTGGTGCTCCCTTTTAGGAAAAGGGAGCAAAAACCGGAAGAAGGAAAGTGTATGACTAGCTGCAGGTGCCGATCTGGTCGTTGGAGTTGTTCAGGACGACGGCCGACCTGGTGGCCTCGGGAAGTGCAAACTCGGAGACTCGATGGGGTCCCTCCCAGGCACCACCTGGCACCATCGAGCTCCTTGCCTTTTTTCGAGGTTACTCCAGGCAGCCTCCCCCACTGGTTAGGCAGGGTTCGGGCCTGGCAGCTAACAACGGCACGGGCGCCCCCGCTTTACAACCTGTACCCTCCAGGGTAACCGTCGCCTGCTCCAACTTCCTTCAGCAGCACCTACAGGGGAGAGAAGGAAGTAAGGATAAGGGGTAAGGAAGGACGTAGAGGAGAGAAAGGAAGAAGGAAGATGATGAGTTTTCTGTCAGGGTTCACTCCCTTAGCTTCGTGCCTCCGTTTAAGCGCCGAGGACTCGCTTTCCGCCCTCCACCGTTGGCCGCCGAAGCGTTGCCCAGGGTTCACGACGTGGACGTGGTGGTAGGACTTAGGGCAATGTCGGCCGGTTGGTCGACTGTTGGCATTTCTCAAGATTTATTAGGACTTTTGAGGAAGCACCCAAAAGCCCCCTTGAGACCAATGAGCCCTCATTTGAACCCCTAACCATCCCTAACCATCCCTAACCATCCCTAACCATCCCTAACCATCCCTAACCATCCCTAACCATCCCTAACCATCCCTAACCATCCCTAACCATCCCTAACCATCCCTAACCATCCCTAACCATCCCTAACCATCCCTAACCATCCCTAACCATCCCTAACCATCCCTAACCATCCCTAACCATCCCTAACCATCCCTAACCATCCCTAACCATTCGCTCAGAAGAGCTCCTTCCTTTCTCTTTACTCCTGATCCCGTTTCGGCTAAAAAATCACAAGGGAAAAACGAGTCTAGTAACAGGAGAACGGAAATTCGCGGAAAGTTACTGTTGGTTAATATATACCGGTTGTTTGTAGTCGAGGGAGACGGAGACTTGGAACTGTGATCAGGAGTTAAGAAAAAGTGTGGAGCTCTCGATTCGCTCAGAATAGCTCCTTCCGTTTTTTTTTTTTAACTCCTGATCCACTTTCGGCTCCAAAGAACAAGGGAAAAACAAGTCTAGTTACAGAAGAAAAGAAATTTTATTACCGTTTGTTTGTAGAGGGTGGGAGGGGGAGACATGGAAATGGGATCAGGAGTTAAGAAAGAGGGAGGAGCTCTCGGTTCGCTCAGATCAGCTCCTTTTATTTTCTTAACTCTTGATCCCATTTCGGCTCAAAAAGCACAAGGGAAAAACGAGTCTAGTTACGGGAGAACGGAAATTCGCGGAAAGCTATCGTTGGCTAATTTAATACCGTTTGTATGTAGTGGAGGGGAGGGGGTGACTTGGAAATTGGTTCAGGAGTTCAGAAAAAGGGAGGAGCTCTTGATTCGCTCAGAAGAGCTCCTACCTTTTTTTTTCTTAACACCTGATTTCATTTCGGCTAAAAAAGCACAACGGAAACGAGTCTAGTTACAGGAGACCAAAAATTTTATTACTTTGTTTGTAGTGGAGGGGAGGGGGTAACTTGAAAATGGGATCAGGAGTTAAGAAAGTTGGAGGAGCTCTCGATTCGCTCAGAAGAGCTCCTCCCTTTTTCTTAACTCCTGATCCCATTTCGGCTTAAAAAGCACTAGGGAAAAACGAGTCTAGTTAAGGGACAACGGAAATTCGCGGATTGTTTATGTTGGTTAATTTAATACCGGTTTTTTTTTTTTTTTTTTTTTTTTTTTTTTTTTTTTTATCTGGGAAATATCATTGCATTTTTAACAATTATTATGGTTTTTTGTGAGGAGAGAGAATGAAAAAAGCGGATATTCCACGACCGGTTTCGGCGTAATACGCCTCATCAGGTGGACTATTTCCTTATTTTTCACTCTCATCTCATTTTCTACTTGACCTTTACTATGTGGTATAAGTGAGACAGCGGGAAGGTAACAGAATCTGTCTGTTTTTAAGACCCTTCCGTTGTCTCCATACCCCCCAGTATCGGCCATACACTACCTCTTTATATTGGGCAGATGCCCCTATTTGTTTTTATTTTTTATCTGGGAAATATCATTGCATTTTTAACAATTATTATGGTTTTTTGTGAGGGAGAGAATGAAAAAGCGGATATTCCACGACCGGTTTCGGCGTAATACGCCTCATCAGGTGGACTATTTCCTTATTTTTCACTCTCATCTCATTTTCTACTTGACCTTTACTATGTGGTATAAGTGAGACAGCGGGAAGGTAACAGAATCTGTCTGTTTTTAAGACCCTTCCGTTGTCTCCATACCCCCCAGTATCGGCCATACACTACCTCTTTATATTGGGCAGATGCCCCTATTTGTTTTTATTTTTTATCTGGGAAATATCATTGCATTTTTAACAATTATTATGGTTTTTTGTGAGGGAGAGAGAATGAAAAAAGCGGATATTCCACGACCGGTTTCGGCGTAATACGCCTCATCAGGTGGACTATTTCCTTATTTTTCACTCTCATCTCATTTTCTACTTGACCTTTACTATGTGGTATAAGTGAGACAGCGGGAAGGTAACAGAATCTGTCTGTTTTTAAGACCCTTCCGTTGTCTCCATACCCCCCAGTATCGGCCATACACTACCTCTTTATATTGGGCAGATGCCCCTATTTGTTTTTATTTTTTATCTGGGAAATATCATTGCATTTTTAACAATTATTATGGTTTTTTGTGAGGGAGAGAGAATGAAAAAGCGGATATTCCACGACCGGTTTCGGCGTAATACGCCTCATCAGGTGGACTATTTCCTTATTTTTCACTCTCATCTCATTTTCTACTTGACCTTTACTATGTGGTATAAGTGAGACAGCGGGAAGGTAACAGAATCTGTCTGTTTTTAAGACCCTTCCGTTGTCTCCATACCCCCCAGTATCGGCCATACACTACCTCTTTATATTGGGCAGATGCCCCTATTTGTTTTTATTTTTTATCTGGGAAATATCATTGCATTTTTAACAATTATTATGGTTTTTTGTGAGGGAGAGAGAATGAAAAAAGCGGATATTCCACGACCGATATACGATATACGATATACGATATACCACATAGTAAAGGTCAAGTAGAAAATGAGATGAGAGTGAAAAATAAGGAAATAGTCCACCTGATGAGGCGGATTACGCCGAAACCGGTCGTGGAATATCCGCTTTTTTCATTCTCTCTCCCTCACAAAAAACCATAATAATTGTTAAAAATGCAATGATATTTCCCAGATAAAAAATAAAACAAATAGGGGCATCTGCCCAATATAAAGAGGTAGTGTATGGCCGATACTGGGGGGTATGGAGACAACGGAAGGGTCTTAAAAACAGACAGATTCTGTTACCTTCCCGCTGTCTCACTTATACCACATAGTAAAGGTCAAGTAGAAAATGAGATGAGAGTGAAAATAAGGAAATAGTCCACCTGATGAGGCGTATTACGCCGAAACCGGTCGTGGAATATCCGCTTTTTTCATTCTCTCTCCCTCACAAAAAACCATAATAATTGTTAAAATGCAATGATATTTCCCAGATAAAAAATAAAAACAAATAGGGGCATCTGCCCAATATAAAGAGGTAGTGTATGGCCGATACTGGGGGGTATGGAGACAACGGAAGGGTCTTAAAAACAGACAGATTCTGTTACCTTCCCGCTGTCTCACTTATACCACATAGTAAAGGTCAAGTAGAAAATGAGATGAGAGTGAAAAATAAGGAAATAGTCCACCTGATGAGGCGTATTACGCCGAAACCGGTCGTGGAATATCCGCTTTTTTCATTCTCTCTCCCTCACAAAAAACCATAATAATTGTTAATACCGGTTGTTTGTAGTCGAGGGGAGACGGAGACTTGGAACTGTGATCAGGAGTTAACAAAAAGGGTGGAGCTCTCGATTCGCTCAGAAGAGCTCCTTCCTTTTTGTTAACTCCTGTTCCACTTTCGGCTCCAAAGAACAAGGGAAAAACAAGTCTAGTTACAGAAAAATAGAAATTTTATTACCGTTTGTTTGTAGAGGGTGGGAGGGGGAGACATGGAAATGGGATCAGGAGTTAAGAAAGAGGGAGGAGCTCTCGGTTCGCTCAGATCAGCTCCTTTTATTCTCTTAACTCTTGATCCCATTTCGGCTCAAAAAGCACAAGGGAAAAACGAGTCTAGTTACGGGAGAACGGAAATTCGCGGAAAGCTATCGTTGGTTAATTATTTAACAAGTCTAGTTACAGAAAAATAGAAATTTTATTACCGTTTGTTTGTTGTGGAAGGGTGGGGAGACATGGAAATGGGTTCAGGAGTTCAGAAAAAGGTAAGAGCTCTTGATTCGCTCAGAAGAGCTCCTACCTTTTTCTTAACACCTGATTTCATTTCGGCTAAAAAAGCACAACGGAAACCAGTGTAGTTACAGGAGAACAAAATTTTATTACTTTGGTTGTAGTGGAGGGGAGGGGGTAACTTGAAAATGGGATCAGGAGTTAAGAAAGAGGGAGGAGCTCTCGGTTCGCTCAGATCAGCTCCTTCTATTTTCTTAACTCCTGATCCACTTTCGGCTCCAAAGAACAAGGGAAAAACAAGTCTAGTTACAGAAGAATAGAAATTTTATTACCGTTTGTTTGTAGAGGGGGGAGGGGGAGACATGGAAATGGGATCAGGAGTTAAGAAATAGGGAGGAGCTCTCGATTCTCTCAGAAGAGCTCCTTTCTTTTTCTTAACTTCTGATCCCATTTCCAAGTCTCCCCCTACCACCCAATACAAACAACCGGTATTAAATTAACCAACAATAACTTTCCGCGAATATCCGTTCTCCTGTAACTAGACTCGTTTTTCCCTTGTGCTTTTTGAGCCGAAATGGGATCTGGAGTTAAGAAATAGGGAGGAGCTCTTCTGAGCGAATCGAGGGCTCCTCCATCTTTCTTAACTCCTGATCCCATTTTCAAGTTACCCCCTCCCCTCCACTACAAACAAAGTAATAAAATCTTTGGTCTCCTGTAACTAGACTCGTTTCCGTTGTGCTTTTTTAGCCGAAATGAAATCAGGTGTTAAGAAAAAGGTAGGAGCTCTTCTGAGCGAATCAAGAGCTCCTTTCTTTTTCTTAACTTCTGATCCCATTTCCAAGTCTCCCCCTACCACCCAATACAAACAACCGGTATTAAATTAACCAACAATAACTTTCCGCGAATATCCGTTCTTCTGTAACTAGACTTGTTTTTCCCTTGTACTTTGGAGCCGAAAGTGGATCAGGAGTTAAGAAAATAGAAGGAGCTGATCTGAGCGAACCGAGAGCTCCTCCCTCTTTCTTAACTCCTGATCCCATTTTCAAGTTACCCCCTCCCCTCCACTACAACCAAAGTAATAAAATTTTTGTTCTCCTGTAACTACACTGGTTTCCGTTGTGCTTTTTTAGCCGAAATGAAATCAGGTGTTAAGAAAAAGGTAGGAGCTCTTCTGAGCGAATCAAGAGCTCTTACCTTTTTCTGAACTCCTGAACCCATTTCCAAGTCTCCCCACCGTTCCACAACAAACAACCAGTATTAAATTAACCAACCATAGCTTTCCGCGAATTTCCGTTCTCCCGTAACTAGACTCGTTTTTCCCTTGTGCTTTTTGAGCCGAAATGGGATCAAGAGTTAAGAGAATAAAAGGAGCTGATCTGAGCGAACCGAGAGCTCCTCCCTCTTTCTTAACTCCTGATCCCATTTCCATGTCTCCCCCTCCCACCCTCTACAAACAAACGGTAATAAAATTTCTATTTTTCTGTAACTAGACTTGTTTTTCCCTTGTTCTTTGGAGCCGAAAGTGGAACAGGAGTTAACAAAAAGGAAGGAGCTCTTCTGAGCGAATCGAGAGCTCCACCCTTTTTGTTAACTCCTGATCACAGTTCCAAGTCTCCGTCTCCCCTCGACTACAAACAACCGGTATTAAATTAACCAACATAAACAATCCGCGAATTTCCGTTGTCCCTTAACTAGACTCGTTTTTCCCTTGTGCTTTTTAAGCCGAAATGGGATCAGGAGTTAAGAAAAAGGGAGGAGCTCTTCTGAGCGAATCGAGAGCTCCTCCATCTTTCTTAACTCCTGATCCCATTTTCAAGTTACCCCCTCCCCTCCACTACAAACAAAGTAATAAAATTTTTGGTCTCCTGTAACTAGACTCGTTTCCGTTGTGCTTTTTTAGCCGAAATGAAATCAGGTGTTAAGAAAAAGGTAGGAGCTCTTCTGAGCGAATCAAGAGCTCCTCCCTTTTTCTGAACTCCTGAACCAATTTCCAAGTCACCCCCTCCCCTCCACTACATACAAACGGTATTAAATTAGCCAACGATAGCTTTCCGCGAATTTCCGTTCTCCCGTAACTAGACTCGTTTTTCCCTTGTGCTTTTTGAGCCGAAATGGGATCAAGAGTTAAGAAAATAAAAGGAGCTGATCTGAGCGAACCGAGAGCTCCTCCCTCTTTCTTAACTCCTGATCCCATTTCCATGTCTCCCCCTCCCACCCTCTACAAACAAACGGTAATAAAATTTCTATTCTTCTGTAACTAGACTTGTTTTTCCCTTGTTCTTTGGAGCCGAAAGTGGATCAGGAGTTAAAAAAACGGAAGGAGCTATTCTGAGCGAATCGAGAGCTCCACCCTTTTTCTTAACTCCTGATCACAGTTCCAAGTCTCCGTCTCCCCTCGACTACAAACAACCGGTATTAAATTAACCAACAGTAACTTTCCGCGAATTTCCGTTCTCCTGTTACTAGACTCGTTTTTCCCTTGTGATTTTTTAGCCGAAACGGGATCAGGAGTAAAGAGAAAGGAAGGAGCTCTTCTGAGCGAATCGAGAGCTTCTCCATCATTCCGAACTCCTCATCCCATTTCCAAGTCTCCCCCTCCCCCCCACAACATACAACCAATATTAAATTAACCAACAGTAACTTTCCGCGAATTTCCGTTCTCCTGTTACTAGACTCGTTTTTCCCTTGTGCTTTTTGAGCCGAAACGGGATCAGGAGTTAGGAAAAAGGAAGGAGTTCTTCTGAGCGAATCGAGAGCTCCTCCATCTTTCTTAACTCCTGATCACAGTTCAAAGTCTCCGCCTCCCCTCGACTACAAACAACCGGTATTAAATTAACCAACATAAACAGTCCGCGAATTTCCGTTCTCCTGTAACTTCACTCGTTTTTCCGTTGTACTTTTTCAGCCGAAATGGGATCAGGAGTTAAGAAAAAGGAAGGAGCTCTTCTGAGCGAATCGAGAGCTCCTTTATCTTTCTTAACTCCTCATCCCATTTCCAAGTCTCCCCCTCCCCCCCCACAACATACTACCAGTATTAAATTAACCAACAGTAACTTTCCGCGAATTTCCGTTCTCCTGTTACTAGACTCGTTTTTCTCTTGTGCTTTTTGAGCCGATATGGGATCAGGAGTTAAGAAAAAGGGAGGAGCTCTTCTGAGCGATTCGAGAGCTCCTCCATCTTTCTTAACTCCTGATCACAGTTCCAAGTCTCCGCCTCCCCTCGACTACAAACAACCGGTATTTAATTAACCAACATAAACAGTCCGCGAATTTCCGTTCTCCCGTAACTAGACTCGTTTTTCCCTTGTGCTTTTTGAGCCGAAATGGGATCAGGAGTTAAGAAAAAGGTAGGAGCTCTTCTGAGCGATTCGAGAGCTCCTCCATCTCTCTTAACTCCTCATCCCATTTCCAAGTCTCCCCCCCCCCCACAACATA
Source organism: Orius insidiosus (assembly GCA_014119065.1). Taxonomy (NCBI): domain Eukaryota; kingdom Metazoa; phylum Arthropoda; class Insecta; order Hemiptera; family Anthocoridae; genus Orius; species Orius insidiosus. The sequence continues at coordinate 25,267 of JACGAQ010002929.1, read as the reverse complement.
ACCAGTATTAAATTAACCAATAGTAACTTTCTGCGAATTTCCGTTCTCCTGTTACTAGACTCGTTTTTCCCTTGTGCTTTTTGAGCCGAAATGGGATCAGGAGTTAAGAAAAAGGTAGGAGCTCTTCTGAGCGATTCGAGAGCTCCTCCATCTTTCTTAACTCCTGATCCCATTTTCAAGTTACGCCCTCCCCTCCACTACAAACAAAGTAATAAATTTTTGTTCTCCAGTAACTAGACTCGTTTCCGTTGTGCTTTTTTAGCCGAAATGAAATCAGGTGTTAAGAAAAAGGTAGGAGCTCTTCTGAGCGAATCGAGAGCTCCTCCATCTTTCTTAACTCCTGATCCCAGTTCCAAGTCTCCCCCTCCCACCCACTACAAACAACCAGTATTAAATTAACCAACAATAACTTTCCGCGAATTTCCGTTCTTATGTAAATAGACTCGTTTCCCCCTTGTGCTTTTGGAGCCGAAATGGGATCAGGAGTTAAGAAAAAGGGAGGAGCTCTTCTGAGCGAATCGAGAGCTCCTCCATCTTTCTGAACTCCTGAACCCATTTCAAGTCTCCCCCTCCCCCCCACAACAAACAACCAGTATTAAATTAACCAACAATAACTTTCCGCGAATTCCCGTTCTCCTGTAAATAGACTCGTTTCCCCCTTGTGCTTTTGGAGCCGAAATGGGATCAGGAGTTAAGAAAAAGGAAGGAGCTCTTCTGAGCGATTCGAGAGCTCCTCCCTCTTTCTTATCTCCTGATCCCAGTTCCAAGTCTCCCCCTCCCACCCACTACAATCAACCAGTATTAAATTAACCAACAATAACTTTCCGCGAATTTCCGTTCTTATGTAAATAGACTCGTTTCCCCCTTGTGCTTTTGGAGCCGTAAGTAAATCAGGAGATAAGAAAAAGGAAGGAGCTCTTCTGAGCGAATCGAGAGCTCCTCCCTTTCTCTTCACACCTAATCCCAGTTTCAGTTCTCCCTCTCCCCCCCCCCCCCCCAATACTAACAACCGGCATTAAATTAACCAACGATAGCTTTTCGCGAATTCTCGTTCTCCTGTAACTAGACTCGTTTTTCCCTTTGTGCTTTTGAGCCGAAATGGGATCAAGAGTTAAGAAAAAGGAAGGAGCTCTTATGAGCGATTCGAGAGCAGCCCTACGACTTTCTCCTCCGCACGCCCCTCACTTTCTTCCTACGATAGATCCCGTTGAAGACGAAAAGAACCTCACCTCAAAGTCACAAATACAGATCCCTCAACCCCTGATTCCTCTACCTCCTACGCCATCCTCCAGCTCACTTTCATTCCACCCTTATTTAGATCATAACTCTAGCATACACAACCTATCCAGCCGCCAACTTAACCAAACCGAAGTTAGCGTCCTCGAATCAGGCCTCTCATTCTCCCCCACTCCCAATATAGACACGCTCCAAATTATGAAAGATGCAATCAAATTCTGCAATAATTTGAGGTGGAAAATATATTGGGACAACCCCGAAAACAAAAAAGTACCACCAACAACTCGTCCAACCCCCCACCTTCCCTATCTAAATTCAAAGGTCCCGCTAAAACATTACCTGAGAAAGAAAATCCAAACCATCCTATAGAAATTTATATTTCGCAGATCCTCACTAATCTCTCCTCTCATGATTTCTACAACGATATACCTCCCAACAAGAACCTCAACAAACCCCATGTACAAGCCCTTAACAGTCTCAAGAATGACAAAAACATCATCATCCTTCCAGCTGACAAAGGTGGGAAAACAGTAATCTTAAACAAAAATGATTACACAGAAGAAGCCTTCCGCCAGCTTAGGGACCCCAACCAATACCGTACCCTTCCAAAGGACCCTACCGCTCAATACTCAAAGGAAATCAGCCAATTCCTAAAAAAACAATGCCCCAAAGAAAATATTAACCCTTTAGATGCCCAACTCCTGCTCCCAGATAATCCAAAAACAGCCTCTTTTTACACTCTCCCTAAAATCCACAAAACTTACCCGCACACCACCTGGGCGCCCCATCGTTGCCTCTATAAACTCGATCACAGAAAGATTATCGGCTTACGTCGATGCACATCTACAACCCAGTTTCCAACCAACCCTCCTATATACGAGACTCTTTCGACTTCATCGAGAAAATTAAAACAATAACCATACCACCCACCACCCAACCAATCCTCGTAACTCTTGACGTTACTTCCCTTTATTCTAATATTCCCCATTCCACAGGCCTTGACTCATTAAAACATTTCCTCTCCCAACGCCCACCACCTCACACACCAACCACTGAATTTTTACTACAACTATCCAAATTCGTTCTCGAAAGAAATTACTTTACTTTCGAGGGAGAATTCTTCCTTCAGCTTCAAGGTACGGCCATGGGCACAAAAATGGCCCCATCCTATTCCAACCTCTTTTATGTCGAAACTAGAACAGTCCTTTCTCCATACACAATTCCTCAAACCCCTAATCTGGCTACGATTTATAGATGACATTTTTCTTATATGGACCCACGGCCCTGACACCCTCCAAGATTTCCTTAACAACCTATATACCACAAGTCCTGTACAATTTACCTCAATATCTCCTCCTCCTCCTCCTTACCCTTCCTAGATGTCCAAGTAAAACTGGACAACTTCACTATCAAAACCTCCGTCCATCAAAAACCCACCCAATCTTCAAAATACCTCAACTTCAAAAGCTGCCACCCCCCACATACCTTCAAGTCTATCCCTTATTCTCTCTCCACGCGTTACCATAGGCTTTGCACCGACCAATCTACATTAAAAGAGCACCTTTCCAACCTCACCACTAACCTTAAAGAAAGCAATTACCCCCAAAATATTTTAGACAAAAGAATCCTTCCTTCCAATAAAAGGTTTAACTCCAAACCAAAAAACCCTACCCCTAGACCCCCTTCTCTCGTAACTCCCTACTTTCCAGGTGCCAACAAAATACGAAAACTCCTAAAAGACCTCTCCCCCATATTATCGACGCACCCCCTCACCAAGAATCTTTTCCCAAAACCACCCTCCATTACCTACCGAAGACCCCCCAACCTTAGAAACATCCTAGTTAAAACCAAACCTTCCCAAAATTTCCTTCCTAGAGGCTTTCCCCTGCAATAAACCCCGATGCAAACTTTGCCCCCTCCTATCCCCGAATACATCCTTTACTAGTCCTTGCAACAACAACACTATCCAGGTCCTATCCCATTCCTCCTGTCAAACAAAAAATGTCATCTATATCCTCACATGCACCCTCTGCGACAGTTTTTACGTCGGAAAAACAACCTCAGAATTCAACCTACGGATCAACAACCACCGTGCAGATGTAAAAAATAAAAAAGCACTCCCTGTCCCCCTTCATGCCAACTCCCACAACCCATCCAAAACCTTTGACGAGCTCTTCCGTATATTAATTATAAAAAATTTCCCCCCATCCACCCCTGATTCGATAATTGAGTCCGAGGAGCTCGGCTACATCTGGTTTCTGCAATCACACACCCTCCCAGGCCTTAATATAAAAAAATAATAGAAACTAATTATTATTATTATTATTATTTTTATTTATTATTTATTATTATTATTATTATTTTATTTTATTTATTATTATTTTTTTTCTATTTTTTATTTTTTTTATTTTTTTATTTTATTTTATTTTATTTATTTATTTTTTTTTTTTTTTTCCCCCTTTTTTTATTTATTTTATTTCTTATTTCCTATATATTCCTTTTCTCAACCTCTCCACTCTAACCTTCCCCCTTGAGAACTCGGAACATGACGTCACCACCTCAACGGACCTATCATAGGGTTACAACCGTTTGTCATTCGTTCTCGACCGAAGAAGGCCAAAAGGCCGAAATATCTCTCTAAACTGTGAGTTTTTTTATTTTTGTGTTAACTGTGACTTTTTCTTAGTGCCCCTTTTAAATAAACGCATTATATAAAAATAAATATATATTCATATGGGGGCACACAACTCATCCGAAAGTATTCTCGTCCGACTGTCAACTCATCCGAAAAAGGGGCGTAGCCCTTTCGGATGAGAATACTTTCGGATGAGTTGTCTGTTTATATTTTTTCTATTTCTATTATTTTTCGGATGAGTAGACATTCGGACGAGAATACTTTCGGATGACTTGTTTTCACTCTTTTCTATTTTATTAAAGTATAATATTTAAAAATTTGTATAAAAATTGAAATCCACTGGTCCGAAAGTATTCTCGTCCGAATGTCAACTCATCCGAAAAAGGGACGTAGCCCTTTCGGATGGGAATACTTTCGGATGAGTTGTCTGTTTATATTTCTTCTATTTCTATTATTTTTCGCATGAGTCGACATTCGGACGAGAATACTTTCGGATGAGTTGTGTGCCCCCTTATTACTTATATATTTACCCATTAATTTTTCGATTTTTTCTTTTAATTGTTTTCCTCGCTGTAATATACTCCTTAAGCTGTCACTTTTTTTTAATACGATCAATTTTCCAATTATAGCCAGCAAATACAAGATGAAATCAATAACCTTTTAGGACAATAGAAAATCTTATTTGCCCACAAAAGTAACATTTATAAAATGTCCGTCCATCCTTTAACAAACCCGTTATTTTATCAATCCAAAAAACCAAAAAAACTAACTCTATTAATTTCCCTATCGAAGTTTTTTGGAATTTTAGCCCTCGATTCAAAAAGAAGTGTATCCAAACTGTATTTATTTATTTCTTTTTTCCCCTTGTCTTTTCTTTTTACGACCAGCCTTGGTTTAAACGCGTATTGCGTCTTTTATTTAAAGTTTAGCGACTCTTTGGTGAACAAACTTCTTTATTTGATACAAAATTTACTTCAAATTCTTTGCCTCTCGTTACATTTTTTAAAATGCTGTCTCCACAAAAAGGATTACGATAAAATTTTTAAAATAACAATGGACAAGATAGAAGGTGGATCGATTTACGGTCAGTTTTGGACGCAATTTGGAACTATTTTATATCTTTCTTATCACATTATTTCTCATATAATACTTCACAAAATCCTATTTATTTTTACTGGTTTTTGTCTATCTCGTTTATTGAAATCGCCGTTTTTTTAATTCTTATGCAATTTTGTTCCGTCTTAGATTTGATAGCTATTCATTTAAAAAGTACCACGAAAGAATTGATAAAAAGAAATAATTTTTACATTTTGATCGAAAGGCACAGTAATCTTTTAGAACTGGCCAGTTTGACAAACGCGCTTTATTCTTGGCAAATTTTAGTGATTTGTACATTGATTTTTTTGAATTTTGTCTCTTTCATGTTTTATCTGATGCAAGACGTTTTACAAATAATATTAAAATTGCCTTAATACCAGTTAGATTATTTTACTGTCTTTGGCAAGTTGTTAATGTTTATTTTATTGCGGCCGCTTGCGAGAATATCGTAGAACAGGTGAGTCAACACAAACATGAATTTTTTACTTTAAAGGTATCCATGTATTGCCACTGTTGCTAGACTCTCAACACAAAGTACGCTAAGGCCATATGGCGAATGCCCCTTACCTGGGGGGGCTTCCAACCCGCCTCTTCCTTTTCTCTCTTTTTTTTTCCTACGCCTTGCGCCTATCGGCTTATCAGGATTCCAATTCAAATTAGCACGTCACAACCAATCAATTCTATTGCATCCAGCTGTACGAAATCTCTCAACCCTTCTTTGATCTTCGGCATCAACAACGTCGAAGTTAAGGCCTTAAGTGAAGTACCAGAACCCCTTGGCCGATTTCGGCCGTGAACGAACTCGTCCGAGGTAATGAGGAACAAGCGCAAAATACCGAATTTCTTTGTAAGTATACAAATACATTTGTATACATACAATACGTACATAGATACATATGTTATACACATTATAAACTTTTGAGTTTGAGGGTGGTTTTGTGGTCCTATGGTGTGAAACGAAAAACGTATACCTACAACAATTTTTGATTTTGCGACACTGGCCCCATTACATAGGTTGATTTCGAAGGGAAGAAAATCTACCTAAAATAATGATTAATGACATTGACATAAATGCATGAACTTAGATATGTAAATAAAGAAGACAAAACAAATAAAAACCTTTTTTTTTTATCATTGCGTGTTTTCTGGCAATTTTTAACATTTTCCACATTCAAAAGTATTTTCCCTTATCGATTGAACGCAAAAAAAATTGAGCATTTTAGTCTTTTATGTACTATGAACCTCTTTGTAAGCGATTTCAAGATTACTGAAAACGTACTTTTTGATAAAAATTTTAAAACTGGTTCAAAAGCAGTTTTTCCGTTGTTTCAAATCTCCCGAATATTAGGCCTCCTCCCGTTCGACTCGAAACTTAAAATTAACGATTTTTGGAAAGTCTACTCCGTCATTTTTTCATTTATTTATTTTACGTTTTTTTCTTACGTGACGACTTTATACATTTCATCTGCCGACGACTGGATATGTCAGCCTTTCAACGTTTTTTTATACACTCTTCAAATTATACTACAAACTTCAGCTTATTTTGTACATTTATATGCAACGTTGAAAAATTCAATTGATTTAGATTTAATATTTAAAAATCTTCTCAAAAACAAATTTTTAGACAATTTAAAGTATCCTTCTAAGTATAGTATTTGTGGTTTATTGTGGCTTACGGAATGTTATATGCTTGGCCCGTAATTGAACCAGTCAACTCGTTAACTTTAATCACATTTTTTACAACATTAGCCAACGATAGTTTCTCCTTTATAATTATAATGCAGTTTTGCACATTGTTAGAAATAGTCAGGAATAATTTAAAGAAAAATAAGTCAAATTTAAGATCAAAAAAATATGAATTAGTTCTGGACAGACAAGATTACATAATGGAAAATGCTATTCTAGTTAATATTTTTATTCAAAACAAATCGTGTTAATTTGTACTTTGACATTCATTAATTATATTTCTTGGGCGTTTTTTGCAATCGAAGACTTTAAAAGGGCCTGAATATTTTATAATAGGTGCAGTCAAATTCCAAACGTGCATTTATCAAATTTTTTTACTTTATTGTCTATCTTACGCGTGTGATGAAGCGCAAAAAACGGTAAGAATTTATTTAATGCAAATTTAAGTATGTATTTAGACTGGTTATTTTCTTCTTAGGAGTATGACAATTTTATTAAAGCAATTTAATGTATAAGCCACGATCCAATCTATCTATGGCCCACTGATTCTCAACGGGGGCTCCGTTGGCGCCGGGAAGTTACAGTGGGGCATTAAGCATAATTTGGGTGGTAGGGCAATGGCTAAGTGGCTGGGGGCGTTGGAGTGAGTCCTTTTTTTAATTTAATTTTTATTAATGCGATAAAAAATTTTGGTCAAAAAAAAAAGGCCTACCTATAACAAAAGCAGGGTGTATTTGAAAATCTAGGCGCTTAAGATACTAAAACAACATGACCGCCAAGTCTTGCGGTTTTAGTATGATAAAAGAAAAATATTGGAGAGATGAAGCGCCCGTGCTCCCGTATTCAAGCTCCCCAAAATAAATTATAGGATAAAGTATTCCTGAATACTTGTGTATAGGTAATATATAATTCAGTGATTATTGATGAGTTAGATGATAATTTTTATTTATTTTTCTTAACTAGGGAAGGGGCGGTAAGCATTTTCCTCCTCTTAGGGGGGCGCAGGCTTCAAAAAGGTTGAGAAACACTGAATTCTATGCCATTTAAATAAGGGAAATAGTATTAATCATTGCAAAAATAATTTTTCAGAAATATATTGATTTTTGGATAACCATCATACATATATAAATTGCTACCTTGCCTTGGGTAATTTTTCATTTATATCATGGTACACATTTATGTCGATATCGAAAAATTCAGATTTAGTTTTCTATCCAAAATGAAACGTCATGAGCGAGTTCGTATTTTGAAAAAAATTCTCAAGGAAAAAATACCAAACGAAAGGAAAATCGTCTCAATAAAAGCATTCCCACTTTTTCAAATATCAAGGATTTTAGGCCTCTTTCCTATCAGCGATCAACTCGAAACGTGCTATTTCTGGAAAATTTATACTTTAATATTTACTTCAATATACTTCACGTTGTTCTTTTATGTGACGCTTCTTTATTTTTTGTTCACCGGTGGTTGGATCGAAGACAAGTTTAACTTCTCACTATACATTACACAATTGACACTTCAGACATTAGCATATTTTGTTCACTTATACTCTACTATGAAAGACTCTGACGATTTAAATTTAATACTTAAAAATCTCTTGAAAAGCCGTTTTTAAACAAAAGACTTGAATACCCTTCAAAATATAGTTTGATCGGTATATTCTGGATTATTGAATGCTACATGTCTTGGCTTATACTTGCCTGGAGAAGGATAGACACATTAACATTTATCTCTTTTCTTACAACTCTAACCAATGATAGTTTCTCATTATTAATTTTGATGCAGTTCAGCACTTTGTTGAGATTATCGGGAACAATATCGCTGAAAAATCGCAGCTGAGTTCAAAAAATTACGAATCGATTCTCAAAAGGCAAGACTATTTTTTGAACAATGCACTTTTAATAAACAAATTTTATTCCAAACAAATAATCATTGTTTGCGCTTTAACGTTTGTAAATTACGTTTTATATGCGTTTTTTTTCATTGGAGATATCAATAAGCCAGGCGAATATTTATTGGGGATATTCAAAATTCAATTTTGTTTATATGAGATTTTTTTACTTTATTGTCTCTCCAACGTATGTGGGGACACTCATCAAAAGGTAGGTACGATATAGGATTAAAAGTTTTTTCCACTTCCTGGGAGCCAAAATTTTATCTTTTTTCTTCAAAATTGTTTTAATGATTAATTTTTTTTTCTTTTTTAGGCAGATTCATTTAATGCTGAATTATTCAGAATAATGAGGGACAGTACTACCCTTTGCAGCAACGTAAGCTTAATTCTTCATTTTCTACTGTTTTTTGGCGTTTCATTTACACATCAATTTGTTTCAGGAACGACTAAGTTTATACGTGTCAATGAAGCAAACGGTAAATTTTACGGCTTGTGGATTTTTTTCTCTTGGCTACCCATTAGTAACATCAGTAAGTTACTTTCTCTCTCTCTCTCTCTCAAAGAAAGAATTTTCAATCAATTTTTTTTTTTTTCACAGATAATTGCTGCTGCTACCACTTATTTAGTGATCCTAATTCAGTTTAGCCAGCCAAATGCTTAAATGGCAACTTTTGAAATCATAATTCATTGAAATAAGAAAGCTTGAAAAAAAAATAAATAAATAAAGATTTCTGTAAAAATGTAATTATCATTAAAACAACTTCTATTAATTACAAGGTAACAAAAGTTTTGTACACAGAAAATGAAGAGTTTCTGGTAACTGCAATATGTTTTTGACAGTGTTAATCCCTTTATCCGGGGATTTTTAATTTTTTATGTGAACCTCGATGTCATATTTAGTTTCTGCTATTAAACGTCGCTCGATACTCGATACGCTCGATTTGTTAAGAATTCTCTAAGTAAAAGTACTTTACAGATGGATTGGGCATATAGATATAGAAGGAGCATCTTACTCAAAATCATTGTTTATTGTTTCTTATCAAAACAATTACAAACAAGACCTTGGGATAGACTAGGAAAATGTGTTTGTAGAAAAGATAAGTATGTATAAGAAATAAGGGAAGAAACAAACGTACTTTTTGAAGAGCGGATAGACCAACTTCGAATTTCAGAACCTGAATATAAAAAATATTCAATTTTTTTTCTGCAAAAAATTCGCGTGGAAAAAAAACCGGGAGAATCACAAAACGCATGAGAGAATTTCTTTTCTTCGAAATCTTCCTATATAGTATTTTATTTTTCTGTATTCAGTGAGTTTTTTATATTATTTACGAGGGATGTCCAAAAATTAAAGACCGTTTGTATTTTGCTGCCGTACGGGCGAAGTATTCAGCCAGATAGTAGCACTAGCTTGTAGCGGGAAGTTCCCCCTCCACATCGCAACTGGTCTCTCTATCTTATCCAGTGTTGCTAGTTGCTACGGCAGCCGTTCGCGATGGACGTCCCGGTGCCGAGTCCCGCCGGTTGTGAAGTTCGCTCCGTCATCCGTTTCCTAAACGCGGAGAAACTTCGCCAGGTCGAAATTCATAGACATTTGACGGCTATTTATAACATTCGTAACATTAGCGTAACAACAGCGCTCATTCATAAATTGCCATAAATAGCCGTCAAACGTCTATGAATTTCGACCTGGCGAAGTTTCTCCGCGTTTAGGAAACAGATGGAGCGAATTTCACAACCGGCGGGACTCGGCACCGGGACGTCCATCGCGAATGGCTGCCGTAGCAACACTGTATAAGATAAGAGATGAGACCAGTTGCGATGTGGAGGGGGAACTTCCCGCTACAAGCTAGTGCTACCATCTGGCAGAATACCAAGCCCGTACGGCTGCAAAATACAGACGGTCTTTAATTTTTGGACATCCCTCGTATTAATAATAGGTAATTACTTAAACTAGTTAAATAGTCAAATGGAAAAATGAAATTAATTTTATGGAAAATTCGCTTCTTTTCAATAATTTAAACTTCCTTAAAGAAGTTATTGTTTTACTCTCCATGTCTGGTTTTTAGGGTCTTCTAGAACCCGTAGAATCAAATCGATTGTGGATTTTTACCGATCTAAGCTTCTTTAGTCTGTTCGAAATTTTCGGGGGGACAAACTTCCCCCTCTTATTGTTCCCCTCCCTTATACTTCCCCCTCTGTTATACTTCCTCTCCCATATACTTCCCCCTCCGTTGTACGTCCCCTCCGTTATACTTCCCCCTCCTATATTGTTACTTCTCTTTAAGGAAGTTTACGTTGGAAGCTCTTCAAACAAATACTTTCATACACCGTACCGTGGAGGATGTAACAAAAAATAACTTCTTTAAAGAAGTTAATAAATAAGTAGGAGTGGGTAAATTGTCTATTTCAGATTTACTGGCTATTTGGATAACAAATGAAGGGTATATAATATGCCTAAAGTGTCAGAACGTCATAACTTACTGTCATACCAAGTCATGTTTATTGATGTCATAATATGGTGTGTGCTCACAGTGCTTTTTTTTTTTTCACAGCCCGAAAAAATCATTCTAGTCGGCACTACATCATTTCTCTCTAATGCTCTACCGTATGTGCAATTACTTCTATCTTAAAATCAAGACTAGGTATCACGACGATTCAACAATGTCATTTTAGTTTCCTTTCGGCAATGAATCAAGTCCGCTTTATAAAAAACAATCCCACACTAAAAACATCAAATGAAAGCCAAATCATTTTAAAAAAATTGTTCCCATTGTTTCAACTATCAAGGATTTTAGGTACACTTCCTTTCAACAAACAAACTCAAAACGAGCAATTTTTGGAAAATCTATTCTTTAGTTTTTACTCTAATGTACTTCACATTTTTCATTTACATGTCCGTTCTTTACTTTTACTTTCCGGGGGCTGGATCCGACAATCGTTTCACTTCATTTTATACCTCGTTCAGTTGAAACTTCAGACACTCTCCTATTTCGTTCATTTATATTCAATATTTAAAAACTCAGGCGATTTAAATTTAATTTTAAAAAACTATTAAAAACACGTTTTTTTAAACAAAAAACTGGAATATTCTTCAAAATATAGTTGGATTGGATTACTATTGATTACAGAATGTTACATTTCTTGGCCAGTATTTATCCGTGTCGACTTCTACGCTTTCATTATGTTTCTGACAAATTTGGCCAACGATGGCTTCGCTTTTATAATTATAATGCAGTTTTGCACTTATTGAGATTTTAGGGAATAATATAGATGAATAAGGCTAATTTAAGATGGAAAAATTACGACATTGCTATCTGCCCATGAATACTTTTTGGAAAGTGCCAATTTAGTGAATAAATTTTATTCGAAACAAATCGTTATCGTGTGCACATCATCCTTCGTAAACTTTGTTTCATACGCTTTTTTTGCTCTGGAAGATAGTAGAAAAAGGACCGAGTGAATATTTTATAGAAATAATCAAATTTCAAGTGTGCTTTTATGAAATTTATTTCTTTTATTGTCTCTCGGCAGTATGCAGCGAGACTCAAAGAAAGGTATGACCGATGACCAAGAAAAAACTCAATTGACGAGTTATTCTGTTTATTTCCAGTCTGAGGATTTTAATGCGAATTATTCCGAATAATGAGGGACAGCGCTACACTTTGCACCAACGTAATAATTTTTTTAAATTTTTTTATTGACAACTTCGATAATTTTCTAGAGGCAATTAAGATTGTACGTATCAATAAAGAAAACTGTAAATTTTACAGCTTGCGAATTTTTCTCTCTTGGCTACTCCATGTTCACTCCAGTAAGTAAAAGAAATTATAATATTTCGTTACTAATTAAGTAATTTTTTTTCCAGATTTTTGCCGCTGCTACCACTTATTTAGCGATCCTCATTCAATTTAACCAGTCGCATGTTTGATTTCAAAAATTATTTCATTTAAAAATTAATATAAAATATATACAATTAAAAATTTATGAGTTCCCATATAATATTACTAAGCATATTATAACTTTTTTTTTTTTAATGACGAGGGCGAATAAGCAGAATAATCAATAGATAATAGATAAATAGGAATACATAATGCAAAAACAACATAAAAAATAGTTTAGTTTTCTTTTTAAACTTTAGTTTTCTCTTTAACTTCAAAATGTATCAAGAAGAATATTCCCGATATTTCTATTTTAAAAACTGTCCAAGAAACATTTCAACAAATTTTTTTCCTCTATTCCAAGTTTCACGCGCGTGCGGTTTGCTCCCTTTCAGCGACCAATATAAAATAACGAAATTTTGGAAAATTTATTCCATTTTTGTCATATTTATGTATTTCTCATTAGCAATATATTGTTTAATTGTTTTCTACGGTACGGAAATGGAGTGGACAGGACCACGTCAATTTTTATTTCTACATAGTTCTCCACGCTCTTCAATTTTTGGCAATTTTAACCCATTTATACGCATGCTCTAAAAAAGATAGCCTACTTAACTTAATTTTTGATGATTTATTTACCATAAATGGGTCTGATAAACTAAGAAATCAGTTAATTTCAATTCTATCGGTTTATTTTGGATATTTGGATGTAACTTATTTTGGACCATATTAGAACCCGATTCAGATGTGATGATTCCATTTTTGCGAATTTAGTATTATCCGCGAACGAAAGCCTGTGTTTATAATTATATTACAATTTTGTTCGTTTTTGGAAATCGCCGGGAACAACATTGAAAAAAATATGAAAAAATTAGACAATTTTTACGTCATTCCCGTTTTAAAAATGCAAGACTATCTGATCAAAAAGGCGTTTTTAATCAACGATTTTTATTCAAAACAAATATTACTTATTTGCACTTCAAGCTTTCTCGATATCATTTCTTATTCTTACTACGCTATTGACAAATTCTTGGATGGGAAAGTCATCGGAACTGTGATACTTCCGATGAGTCTTTTTGAAATTTATAAGCTGATCTATCTATCAAAATCGTGTTCCGAAGCCCAAGTAAAGGTATGGAATACAACATTAGCCAAAAAAAAGTTTACTCGCAACTTTACATGGATAATAACGTAATTTTAGGCAGAAACGTTTAATAATGAGTTGTTTAGAATTTTGATGGAGGATAAAACCCTTAGTGGCAAAGTAAATCTATGTTTAATATAATTACATATTTGAACATTTGGCAATATTTTAGGAACGTTTAAGATTGTACTTGTCCAAGACGGAAACTTTGAGTTTTTCTGCTTGTGGGTTTTTTACTCTAAGCTACCCCATGGTTACTTCGGTAAGTTTTATTTAGAAAACTATTTTTTTTTTTTCATACTGTAATTCCATAATTTAGATCGTCGCTGCTGCCACTACATATCTGGTTATTGTAGTTCAGTTGGGACAGACCAGATCTTAAACTTTTATTTTTCCATAGTTCTCCTTTAGTGTAAAATTGTGTCCACTTTTTGTGAAAGGTACCTATCTAAATAAAATATCTTTAACCTCGATAAAACATATTTGCTAGATTATCCAAAAATCGTTAAATGAAAATCGTCGCACTTTTTAGTCCACCATGAATCGTGTCAAAATGAACGCAGAATATTTCCATTATGAAAATAAGCCCTTAAAATTTGTTTTAAAAAAAGTCTTTCCTTATTTCAAATTTCTCGTACTCTCGGTTTGCTTCCATTTACGGGTTTTAAAATAACAGATTTTTGGAAAATATTCTATTTTCGTGTTATGTTCGTATTTATCAGTTACAATGTTTGGAATTATATTATTTTATAAGTCGGATATCGAGTGGATAAATGATCCTTTTAATTTTTGCCTTCATTTTTCAATCAATACAATACAATTTGCGCTTTTATGAGTCATTTACGATCTTGCATTAATAAAGATTTGCAATTATTTACGACGATTTGTTAAAGGCGGAATTTTGGTTCTAAAAAGCTTTTTTCTATTTTTTCTCTTCTTCTTTTGATCATATTCTGGGTCTTCGTAAGTAATATGTCATGGGGCCTCATAGAGCCCGAGCCTGAATTCATAGTAGACCTCATTTCGTTTTTAATTTTGGCATGCAACCAAACCATTTGTTTCTTAATAGTTTGCAATTTTACCTTTTTGGAAATAATAAGCAACAATTTTGACATGAACAAAAAAAATTGAAAACAAAAATATTTTCCTTATTTTATCTAGACAAGATAAATTGATCGAAAATGCGATTTTACTAAACAAAATTTATTCAAAACAAACACTTTTTATATGCACTTCAATTTTCCTTGATGTTATTTCTTGGTCGTATTTTTCCTTAAAAGAATTAATAGAAGGAAATGTTTATTTTGGCAACTTTAATTCTTCAAGTAACCCTTTTTGATATTCAAACGTTATTTCGATTGTCAAAAGCCTGCTGTCAAACTCAAAAAAAGGTAATTTTAAAAGTTTTAATAATCAAATGTTTCAATTTTTAGTTCAAGGCAGGTGCATTTTGATAAACTATCCAGAATAATCAGAAATAGCAAAAACCTGAGCAAAAACGTAAGACAAGTTTCACAATATTTTATAATTAAAATTTAGAAAAATTTTATGTTGTACTTTTTTAATAGAGATAGGTTGAGATTTTCAGCGAGCGGATTTTTCTCTCTCGATTATCCATTGGTTACCTCGGTAAGTATTCCTTTTCAAATAAAAGTACTGGTTTGAAGAGCTTCCAACGAAAACTTCCTCAAAGAGAAGGAACAATATAGGTGGGGGAATTATCAAGGAGGGGAAGTTTAAGGAGGGGGAGTGTGAAGGTATAAAATGTAATGAGCCGTAGCCAGTTTACGCGCCCCTTCGATTCAGCAGTCTACTTACTAGATCGCTAGGCGGTTTGCTCATTTCGTATGACGAAATCTACCATTTAGTCACTGCTACTGCAGGGACATTGTTTTTTTATTTCTTTAAATTCATGTTTCAGGTAATTTCAGCATCTACTTCTTACATCGTCATATTAATTCAATTTAGTGTACCACAAAGATCTTAAACTTATTTAATATAAAAATATAAGAATTTCGACACGTATTTTCTCTTTATCATGTCCTCCAGCGTTTCTACGATTTCGATCTTCTTTTGAACGAGGGCCACTAGTAGAACGAAGTCCAAAATTCAAGAAGTATAGATTCAATCCCGCACGATACAATGTATGGCAAATGAGTCAAAGAATCCCATTTTCGACGGGTTTGAAAAAAGTCCGGAAATGCTAAAAAATTTAAAGTCCGAAGAAAACGGACTTTAAAGCACTTTTATTAACTTTTATGCACTTTTATATTATAATTCCCTCTTTTTGCATGTTTTTGCACCTTGAAATTTTTTAAGTCATGAGAAAAAAACAATTACTTCTTTAGGCAGTTTAAAATAAACTTTATGATGAGGATTTTTGTCTTATGATGTGGGTTCATATTTTACGTTTATTTTAAAGTAAAAAATTTAAACTTTTTTTTACGTTTTCAACGAGGAGTTTGTAATATTAAGCAAAAAAAAAAAGTGCAGAATGACCTTAAGCGTGCAAAAACATGCTATAACCCAAAAACGTGCACTAAAGAATTTGGCTAAAGTAACCTATTCGCCATGAGTCGGAAAACTATTTAATTTCATCAATTTCTGAGTAGCCAAAAAAAAAGTTTCCTCTGAGCTCTCCAAAAGGGATGGGATTATCCATGAATTTCCAAATATTTTCGTTTTTCATAATAGGCGAAAAAAAATCAATAATTACTATACAATGAGCACTTATTTATTATTAACAGTTTTATTTTTTTTAATTTACAAGCCAACAAAGTAGTGAGATTTTATTACAAAGTGAAGGCGTTTCTAGAAAAGAAAACGAAGCACTGAATGCACAAGTGTGCACCGTTTTACAATTCATCATCAAAAATATCCCCTCATTGTTAATGATTTATGGATATTTCGTCATTATATGAAACGACTCATACACACAATAACGAAATTCACACTTGTTAACTGAATATAATAGGATTATTTAAAATTATCATCGGATTCGAAAAGTTAAAAAAAAAAAATCTGGAGCAGAAAAAAAAGCGAATGCACAAAAGCCCTTTTAACTAACTCCTTTATCAAAAACGCCCCCTCATTTCTGATTTACAGGCATTTCGTCATCAATGATTTTTTTCTTTTTCCTCTTATCAATTTTAAAATTGTTAGTAAAAGTGGTAACTATAACTTTTTTTTTAGGAAATAACTTTTTTTTATTTTTCTAAATGAATGTTACGAATGACCGATTCGAGGTCGTCGGTGATGTTGTCCAGAGGTTCAGCACTGGCGTCATATCTCATCACAGGTTTTCCGTTGTGATCGATCAAGAATTTTTCGAAATTCCACCTTAGAAAAAATAAAAAAAGGGTACAAATAGAAGAAATCAATTATTATAGAAGCAGTTTACAAGAATAAATGTAACTTTGTCTACCTTATGTCGCTGTTCTTTAATGGCGAGTAAAACAATTGATGTTTGTCAGCATGGCCATCTCGAGTAGTGGGACAAGATTTCTAAAAACATAACAAATTGGTGTTTTCTATTTGTAATACATTTTTAGACGGTTTTGAGCGTTTAAAAATAAGATAAATCGGTTTAAAAGTTAGAAAGTGGACTGTACTTTTTTTTAAACATAACAAACCTTCAAAAAACGTAAAGAGGCCATGCTCTTTGTCTCCGTTCACATCGACTTTTTCTGTGAGCTTAAAGCTCGGTTTGAAACCGTGACCTGGACGGACGAACTCGATGCCGTTCATGATTTCTGTGTAGTTTTTACCTGGTTCCTGCTGCCCAAACTGATTACAAGGAAAGCCGAGAACCACTAAATCCACCATATCGCAATTGTAGTGCATTCAATCCGTGATAATGGTGGGTCAATGCTCAAAAAGTCGCCACGTTCGCTATAATCATGGCCTTAAAAGGGTAAATTTAAAAATTTAGCAATAATATTTATTTTTAAATTACCTTTCCTTTATAGTCTTTTAATTTTTATGGTATGGTTTCCTGATAAATCGAAGAGGGTAAAATCGTAAATTGTTTCTTTGTTGTCCTCAATGCATTTCATTTTTGGCACCCTGTTGATTTTGCAGCTTCCAGGAGTTATAGATGCCACAAAAAGGGTTCCAAAAGCCAGAAGGATATTAACACCCTTCATTTTCTAAGGAAAAAAAGTACACTAATTTGAAGAGCTTCCAACGAGAAGAAAAACTTTCGAGAAAAATGTTTTTATTTTTTTTAAATTTTCTAAGTTTTTTTTTCAAAAAATTTTCCAAGTTTTTTTTCGAGAATCTTTATCAAGGTATCAAGGTAGAAATAATGGGATTTTTGCCCAAGCGAGGTCCCTCTCGTACCGGGTGGAAGAGTGAAATTTCTCCCAACTAAAATGATAATTAATGTTTAAAAAATGACAATTTTTTTCACCAAAATTCATAAACAATATAGAGAGTAATTGGTGAAAAATTGGTGAAAATCGGACCATCGTGCAACGGTTCGGCCGCAGCGATTTTTTTTAAATTTCAGACAGACATATCCCCGCCATTTTTTCGAAATTCAAAATCGGCCTCGTTACATTCTTGTTCACCGGCTAAAGAAAATTAGGTGAAAATCGGTTGAAAATTGTGGTCGTAAAGTGTTCCGGAAAAAAATGCTACGGACGGACGGCCGGCACCACAGACAAAGTTGAGATCGGTAAAGATCTATATGTATTCGAATTGACCCTCCGGGGTCTGGAAGACCTTTCCCCCAAAAACCCCAAGTCGAGGGTATCACAATAACTTCTTTAATTAAGTTAATGATATGTTTTAGGAAAAACATTGTGTTTAACTTCTATTGGGTTTAACTAAAGCCCTTGAGGTTTGTTCCCCCCCCCCCCCCACTTAAGATTCCGAAGGTGCTACCGGAATTTTGATCTCGCACATCCTACCATGGTCAAATTTTGTTTTAATTTTGTACGACGTCACTCTCTCCACAGGCTGAGTCAAATGACTTAGATACATTATATTTGGCGGGAGGAAAAATCTTCCACAGAACTCATTAAAAACATTATGAAATGTACATTTTACATTTCAAATTTTAAAATTAAACTCCGCTAAAATTAGGAAGGCGTTTGATCAAAATTTCAGCGTTATAGAAACTTACCGATATATTTATAAAAAATAACAAAATTAGATTCACTACACAAGTTTTAAAATTAACGCTAGTTTCTACGTACCTTTTCTCAATTCTAAGATTCGACAATTAAATATCAAGGCACAAACAAGAATTCCCCTCTATTATGTAAAAATAATGGTGGGGACTATTGAACACGAGGCTGTATTAAGAAACTTCCTGGACAATAATTTTCACTAGGTTATTACTGTCCCTACTTTCTAATTTTAATAAAAATTTTCCAAAAAAATTAACTGTTATTTTGTTTAATAGTTTTTTATATTTCACAGAGTTAGGCCGCGAATTTTTTTTTTTTTTTAAATACCTAAATAAAGACTCTAAAGTATGAAATAAGGAGTCTGAAAATACTTACGATGAAACTTATTCCTGTGTTGCTTTATTGATGGTTACTCTTTTGGTTTTGCCCTACTAATTCTGCTGAGATGATCTCAAGGACCCTGAAACTTGTTATCCTTGTCAAGTTTCCTCTCCCTTCTACTTCATCTATTTCATGCTTTGTTCTCTGATTATCTCGTGAAGCGAATCGATTAAAATAAATAACTTTGAATAATCAAAACTATTTTTTTAATGACTAAACGCTTACATACTTTGTTATTTATAAAATAGTGATATGGAATCTAATTTTTAGATGATAAATTTATCACTTGACCCCGTTTGGAATCTTCAAATTGTAAAATTAATTTGAATTTCTTCAATTATAATTAAAATCGCTTAAGAAATATCAATTCAAATTATGTAATCATCAAATTGTATATATTATGCAATTAAAATGGCTGAAAAAGTCATTTATAAAATTGTACATATTTCATCGGTTTGGTCAACTGTGCGAGCCATTCTGAGTAGAATCCTTTTGAGACTTTTTCTATGCCTCTTTCGAAAATTCTGGCCCTCAAATACCAGCTCCTTTGAAAATGGCTATAGCGGGATAAGGGGGGCAGTATGGCCCTTACTCCGATTTGGCCGAAAAAAAATTCTAAAAGATGCCTCTTTATGTGAATAAGAACTGACATAAATTTCAGATCAAAAAACTGAACGATTTTCGAGAAAAACGGGTTTACCTATTCTTTTTTTGGAAAAAACCTCAATACAGTCGACTCTCGATAATTCGAAATCCAAGGGACCTCAAAAAAAATTTCGAATTATTGAATTTTTGAATTAACAAGATGTTCGAATTATTGAGAGGCTGAAGAAAATAATTCGAATTACCAAAAAACACCGGAAAGATCGAAATTAATGTGAAATCGAAATTAAGCTAAAAATTCGAATTATAGAACATGAAAAAAGTCATTTTCGAAATACAGAGCGTTTTTACACTTATTTTTAATAGACACAGAAAAAATGATTCCTGATAAAACTTGAAATTCGAATTATAGAACGTTGGAAAGAAAAAATTTTGAATTATTATTATAGAATGTTCCTCTCATAATTTTTTCAGATTTTTTGAGGTGGTACTTCAGTATTTAAAAAAAAAAATTCTGAATTTTAAGCTGTTTTTGCAGTAAAAAAAGTGAGCGATGAAGTTAAAAATTAATTTTATTTAAAAAATAATTTTAAAAAACTTTTTTTAATTGTAAATTTATTTTAGAATAATGAGAGGAACATTTTAGGTCCCTCTAAAATCTGTATTAATTTGGTGTCGTCACCTCTGGGGAAACCACTTTTTTTGTCCCCTCAAAAGTTATAAAAATTAATTTTTCACACCTAAAAGTTTTGGACAAATTTCAAAAAATTCTCAAAGATCGTCTTTAGATGCTAAACAGTTAACAAAAAAATTGGGCTCTGTGGGATCATTTGTCTTGAGATATTGAGGTTTTTCCAAAAAAAAAAAAAAAAAAAAAAAAAAAAAAAAAAAAAGGATAAACCCGTTTTCTCGAAAACCGTTCAATTTTTTGATCTGAAATTCATGTCAGTTCTTATTCACATAAAGAGGCATCTATTAGAATTTTTTGGCCAAATCGGAGTAGGGGCCATTTTGCCCCCCTTATTCCGCTATAGCCTTTGAAGGGTACTTTCTGGGAAATACCATTTCTAGAATGAAACTGACTTTCTCATAAGTATCACAGCTAATGATTTAAGAGGCAACTATTCGATGGAACTTCCTCAAAGAAGCGCAATTTACATGCCATCCTCCGTGGCATGGCTCCTTCACGGACATATTTGATATCATCCATATTAATGCCAATAGGATGGATGTCTGAAGAAGCCCAGGAGGCGAGAAATAAAGATTTTAGAAAATTTCGGTTGAGTAACGCGAGGAAATGCTCTCGAATATCAACGAACGAGGACATTATCCATAATTTATTGGTGTCCTCTGACCCACTTATTTTTTATTTTATTTATTTTATATTTTGCAGTTTACACTAATTTTGTGCTTTACAATGTCATTTAATTAAAATAATATGTTAAAACTTATGAACTACTATAAACTATGTACCTATTGAACTAAAAGAATAATCCAGAAACTCTTCCACAGAATAGAATGCATTGTCTATCAATACTTTTTTAATTTCATTCTGAAATTGCTTCAGTCCTAGATTCCTAATATAAGGAGGTAACCCATTGAAGAGAGAATTATTTCATCACTTCGGCCACAATGGCAAAAGAAGCTGCCATTCTGGAATTAGAAGACGAAGCTCAACTTCTCCTGTAGCAGGTTTCCTCTATCCAGGAGCTGGAATATGAAGAAAATGAAGAAGCAAGCGATGAAGATCGATTATTGTTAAATATGTTTTTCAGGCGAAATTTAACAAGTTTAACCATTATCATGTAATCTCCATAAATCGAAATTTTGATTAACAATTTATTTTGTATTAGGGTATCTCGTGCATAGACTCCATAGCAAAAATCTTTTCCAGTCTTCTCTTGAAAAGAATGGAGTGCTTTGTCAGGGATGGTGACCTTCTATCAGAATATCAAGCGGGATTTAGAAGAGGGTACTCGACAGTCGTTCATATTTTCACTCTTTCTAACCTTATCAATCTACGTTTATACAAGGATCAAAAGAAAAAAAACTATACGCCTTCTTTGTAGACTTCAAAGCGGCGTTCGACGCCGTTGATAGGAATCTACTCCTACAAAAGCTGGTCACATATGGGTTTTCCAGTAAAACTCTTTCTATTCTAAGATCGTTATTCCTTCACTCTGGGTCTGCTGTAAACATATTTCCTGTCCCGAATCTTTTTGGGCTTATATTTATTCTTTAAAAAATTCATTAAACTTACTTAAATATAAAGATTTGGCGAGCTATGCCCTTAAATTATTTCTTCCCATCAGCAACGCCTATGTGGAAAGAATTTTTTCAATTTTGAACTGTATCAAAGTAAAATCAAGGAATAAGATGAATGTCAAAACCTTAGAGTCAATTTTAAGAATAAGAGCCAAAAATTATTGTGATGAGAAGTGCTGCCGTGACTTCGAACCCAGTCATGACATGCTAATTAGGTTTAATTCTTCAATGTACAGCAGTGTTACTGGTCACTGCAGCACTTCTCATGATGCCCCAGATCCAGACCAAGAAGAATTCCAAACTGTTGAAAGTTTAATTAATTTAATAGGTATAGCGGAAGGAAATTTAAATTTTTAATTTATGTAATTTTTTTTAATGTACTCGTACCTATATAATGTAAATACTAATACTTTTTTGGTTTCTTGTGTGTTTTAATGTAAAGCATTAATTTACTATTCCACCGTGTACTGTTTGTTTTACGTGAGTATTTAAGTACCAAACTAGAATGTAATATGACAACATGGCGCATGAGCAAATTAAAATTTTAATTAAAAAAAATAAGTACCAAATTGCAATAATTGAGTATTTTATTACCTACTAAGCTGCAAATAAAATCTATTCTATTGTGTAAACGTTGCAGCATAAGTTTAGTTTCTCCTCCTCTAAAAGATGGCAGGAGGCTACTTTGGGCTACTTGCGTTAGTGGTGGGGGCTACTTGAGGTAAATATTTTCTGGCAACCCTGGTTTAGCCGTCAGTTGTTCACGAGCAGTCAATTGGAAACGAAAGCGTGAACAATTCATAATTTAGACCCCCATTACATTTTGTATTTTAATTTTTTTTTGATATTTTATTTTTTTTATTTTATATTTATTAGAATGATTAATCAATTTTTAAATTCCGAAATAAACCTATGCACAATCGATTCATTTTAAGGAATCGTGGCACTCCTCAGGTCAGTGCCTCAAGGGCATTTTTCACTGAGGTGGGAGTTCTGCCGAGGCAGGACGAAATTCGCAACTGCGATAGGTGTGGGGGCCAAATGCGGGTCACCTTAGACAGTAGTCGGCCGAGTGGAGTACGCTTTCGATGCCGACATGTGATAAAAAGGTGAACGTTGAGACGAAACATTTTTATCGAATGTCCGTGTTGGTTATGACGTAGTCAATAAATTAGGCCACTGCTGGCTCACAAAATTACCCCATCAAAATGCCGTTATAGAGCTGTCTGTATGCCCAGAAACGATAACGTATTGGTACCGACACTTCCGAGACGTGGCCACGAAGGCTGCGTGGCACCGTTTCGGAGAGCGAATGGGAGGTGACGACGACGTTGTGGAAGTTGACGAGACTCATATTTTCAACCGAAAATATAACCGGGGCCGCATGCTGGTCTCGGCGTCCAAATGGGTAGTAGGTGGAATAGTCGCCTTCGCCCCGTCAGCCTGTATGTTACCGGGAAAACTATGTATTGGAATTATTTATCATTCCTATTTTATTATGAACTAAGAAATTTTGAACCTCGGAAAAAATTGACGAAAGCGCGGATGATGCTACCGATGGAGATCGTCTGTGGAAGACCCAATTCCCAAGTTGGTGGAGGGTATCACAATTACTTTCTTTAGATGACAAATCTTGCATCTTTTCAATTGGGCGCTTCTTCTTGTTCCTAGTTTTTCAAATACTGCCCGGGTAAATTAAGTGAAGGAATTCTTAAATGTTGAAAAAATAATTTTAGTTGTACCACGCAAATTAGGGCCGTTAAGCACAGAAATTATTTTCCGCTAATTTGCTAGGTATTTCAAAAAGTTGCAATCGGTGTTCAAAAATGGTCTAATGCCATCATTTTGGATTTAGAGGAGTATAATGGCTTTTTTTTTGTACCTACCATAAGTTTCTCATCGGTTCCTTGCCCGTTGTTAGGTGGCGCGTAGCCGTTTGTAGGTGGATTCGCGAGGCGCATATCAACATGTTTAAGGGACGACTGAGCGGCAAAAAGAGCGTTTGAGGCGGCTGCAGCGGCGGCGGTGTCCACGTTTTCGTTCCAAACGTGTTGCCACAGGCGCCCATCATATAAACACAATCGATCTACGAGGTTCGCCTCAGTAACTCTTTCTTTTGACATAATTAACGTTACTTTAATTACTTTTAAAATCCTTTTATTATTTTCCTTAAAAGAAGTCACGCTTTCGACGTCTGAAACGTAAATGGTTTTTATTGAGGGCAAAATGTCTTAAGAATTTGAAAAATATAAATTTTTAAAATCTGTCAACATGCGATATTCATCCTGTTAGCTTCCTTTGAAATATTCATTTACACCCTATTTTAGAACACACGAAAAATCCATACTTGGGGGTTTATTTGCGAAGTAAAAGTAAAAGATTTGTTTAAATGAGGGCGGCGTGGCTGAATCATCCCTTCAATCTATCCCTGGCATTCCCACATTGGACCTTTGGAATTTTGGATATCGGTGGCAGTTTCTCCAGCCCGGTCAGGGGCGAAAAAATTCGAGAATTTCCATTGCATCCAATGGCAAAAAATTATGATAATAAAGATTAAAAAATTAATAAAATCTATAATTAAATAAAAAATATTGATTATCCGGAATTATATACTATGGAATCGATTTGCTCCATTGCTTTTATAAATTCTAAATTCTGAAAAATAAATTAATTAATAAAAATAGATAACTGAAAAGTAAGCATACATTTTTAAATTGTAGGGCCGCTATTTCCAATTTGACGGCCTCCATACATGTAAGTTCAGTCGGCGGCGTAAGGAACATTTTCTTATATGGGCAATGTGGCTGATGCCGCCTATGTTCTTCACTATAATAATTACTATTAATTAGACTAGAAATATGGAGAAATCCCCCTCCTGGGCCCCCGGATAGAGGAGAACTTGATTTTTAAGGGCGTTGAATAACCCCAATCCAGTAAAATGGAGTTTCTTTGAAAAACCCGTGGAAAACGATGGAACTTGGCGGAAAGATAGAAAAAACGCCCAAAAATCCAGTCAGATTGTTTCTTGAAAAACCAAAAAACGCATGAAATTGAGGTTTTCTATAAAGAAATGGAGGAGCCGCCGTTCCGTCCCTGACTCCAATAATTTAAAATGTGCAATGATAAATAATAAAACAAAATGAGACATACAATGGGTCCTCGCCGGCTTCCATCCCTCGAGCTCTTTTCCACAGTATGCGCATTTGACACAGTCCTGGGTAATGCAAAAAAAACCTGCTTGAGCCATCTGAAAGAAAACGTTTCTTCAGCAAAATAAAAGAAAAAAGATTAAGTACTTTGGTTGGCGAGAGA
>JACGAQ010002928.1:0-35103 GCA_014119065.1 Orius insidiosus | reverse complement strand
AGGCAGTACAATGCTTCGAATTTTGGGAAAAGGTCGAATTTGACGAGCTCCCCGATAAACGCGACACTTTGATTTTCGACTCTAAATTTATCTGGTCCTTTTTCCGAATGTGGTATTTGAAATCTTGCTTTAAAAGGCTCGTCAGGTTCACCGCTATTTCGGGTATTACTGGATTCAATATGGCGACAAGACGACCATAAAATGGAAGAAGGTCCAAACGTGTACGCGGTACACCAAATAAAGTTCTGAAAAATAAAAGTTTAGTGAATTCCCGAAGGAAAAAATAGGCTTACTTGATAAGTTTTTTCCTTGCGTTTTTATTGTTAAATGAGATCACAAATTCTACGGCGGCGTTATCAATCATTTCTTTGTTAACACAACTTGGTAAATTTGAAATTTTTCAAGAATCTCGAACATTTGAGCCTTGAGTTTCTTCTGGTTCTAAAATCTTTTGATTAAAATAATGTGAAATTTAGGAAACCAACCTTCAGGAGCGACAGGTTCTTCTTCTTGGGGACCTCTTCAACTTCAAGATCTTCTTCTCTAACTTCTTCATCAAGCTTTTCTTCACTCATTGGTGGTTCGACAACAGGTTGCTCAGGAGATTGCTTATTTGGAAGATATTCGTGAAGGTCGGGAAAAACTTGAAACATCTGGATTCTTCATCTTCCCAAATACCTTCGTCTAACATCAACCCATCCTCGATATCAACATTTCCTTTATCGACAGAAGACCCGACGTTCGGCAAAGGGGCAACGGTTGGTCTAAAAGTTCAGCCAAAGTTTCCGTACTGACCAATAACGCTTGAAGTTCATTGTGCATCCCTTCCAACTGCGTAAGCCTTTCTTGTCTAACTTCACCTTTCAAACGTAAAAATTGATCATTTTGCCTCTCAAAGGCTTGAACTTTAGCATGATCCTAAAAAAGGTTAATCAGAATTCAATAAAATTAAAAAACTACCTTCAACAGATGCTGACATAAAGAAGCGTAGTAGTCTTTAAAAAGGGCATGGACGTTACTTGTTTGTCGGCGCTTAAAAGCGTACTTCGAGGTACTTCAACTTCATATTTTTCACAAAGCTTCCTTATTCTTTTAGGAACCAAACCTGAATAAAAAGTTTAAAACTGAATTGAAATTTTAAAATTTTACCAGCGAAATCTTCTCCGCAGTGTTTGCAGAAGCTGATAATGATGTTGACGTTATGATGATTTTCTTTGTCTTTGCTTAAGTATCGTCAATATCGTGCCTAAAAGTGGAAGAGCTTCTTTGTTGGATAACATCCCAGAGGACACCAAATCTCCATAAAAACGAAGATCGACTCTCAATTTACTCACGTTTTCAATCTATTGGATTTAAATTTGAGTATAAAGTTTCAAGGTTTACTTACGGGCTCGTTTTTTTTAATATGCAGCGTTTTAAGCCAGTGGTCGAAGAAAATCGGGCCGAAATCTGCGTACGTCCAATGAATGTTTGAGCATAATGAAACAGCAGCTGGAACGTCCGTTAGCTTCAGTTTGACTTCCGTCAAAGCAGTAGCGACTTCACTCAGGTACTTCGACAGGTTCAGACCTGCTAAGTCTTTCAAAAATGTATCTAATTGACTGCTATTGAAGTTTCTCTGTAAAGGAAAATAAAATGTGAACTGAAAACGAAATAAAAACTTACCAGTCTTTTGACGAAAGCTGTATTCTTTTTAAGGCTTGAATCTAACTTCGAAAGAGTTGATGCATCTGGACGTCTTTTACATGCTGTAGTATTTTGTTGTATAAGTCTGTTTTGGACGAAAGCCTCTTTTGAAAGTCCTCGATGTACTGGAGAAGTTCAGCCTATAAAGAGTAAACAATAAAGATTTATCCTACTTAAAAAGAACTTACCTTTTCTTTATTTTCACCATTTTCCTCTTGATTCTCTTCATTTCCTTCTTCAGGCGACATTTCAGAAAAATATTTTTTTCTCTCTCAAATTTTAAAAATAAAAATATGAGAAAAAACAAAAACAATGAAGACTAAAGTCAGGTTTTACACGCGTCCAATAAAACCTACATTCTAAAACCAAAATGGAAAATTAAAAAACAGCTGATTTTTGTTTACTAAATTCAAGGACATGTCATTTTCTAATCTGTAGTGGCCCTTCGCAATAAATTTTTTTACGTGGGATTTATATAATTAAGTAATAAAAGAGGTATAGGTTACAAAAAATGTCACGGATTGGGTCATTTATAATTAAGACCTCAGTACAAAAGTTGTGCAACGCCCAACATCAACTTCGCCCTAAGCTCAGGAGCTATACGATGTCACAACCACAACTTAAATTCTCACAAAACTTTACGTTTAAACAGGTAAAAAATTTATATAAAAAGTAGAGCGTCAAATTAGGAGCTTAAAATGTCCCTTTTACTTTTTAAAGCTTTTCGATCCTGAAAGTTCGACGTACACGTACCTTTTAGGAGATGAAAATACAAAAGAATGCGTTTTGGTTGACCCAGTCATTGAACAGGTGGAAAGAGATTTGATGGAAATTCAAGAAAAAGGATTCAAACTGAAATATGCTCGTGAGTATAATATAAAATTTATAATTTTTTTCAAAATGTTGTGTTTGTTGTTAAAATTTGATTGAAATTTAATTATTTACGAATAGTTATATTTTTTTCCTGGAAGGTTAGATCCTTGTTTATAGACAGTGTTATCCGAAAATGGTTGCCAATTCTGGTCTGGAGGTGTCCCCACGGGAACTTCCTTGAAGTAGGGCAATATTTTTCATCCTATTGAAAAAATTAAGTATCAGGTAGAAAAAATGAAACAACTCGCCCAGTTAGAGCTCATTGAATGGGCGTGAGCAGCCCAAATTTCTCTCTACTATCGGAAAAGTTCATCCATTATAGGGGTTAATGTATGTAGGTTATCTACACAGTTTTAAAAATACGAAAAATAATAGATGTTATACGATTAAAAAAATTTCTGTTAACCTCTATTTAATTTAAGAAGTTTATTCTGTTCAATGATATATTGCTATATGGCTGCAGCAACTGTAGCGCATAACTTTAGACATGCAGATCTCCGCCATTTTTGAGAATTTCCAAAAAAAGCTCTTGATATTTGAAAAAAAAAGAAGGAAGATTCTGAGAAAATTTTGTGAAAATCGGATGAAAATTCCGGAAAAATTAGCTACATGCCCCACAAACTACCTCATGATATCAAATTTCCTTCAAGTATCCTATTGAAACCAATATAAAAACTAGGTACTATACTACATACTTAATGCGATGGTTGAGAGTGAAGTTTTTTTTTTTTTAATGTTAGAGTACTGAGGGAGGATGCCCTAAGAAAAGCCAGTAAACAAGCATCTTTTCCGAAATTTTAAGGTTTTCAGAGTAATCGATTACATATTATCACCTAACTCTTCAGTAATCACTGATTAATTATTACCTGTAAACAATCATTTCGCGACGCCGTCAAGGGGAGCTTGAAAACGGGAGCACGGGCGCTTCTCCTCAAATTTTCTTTTGTCATACTAAACACGCAAGACTTGACGGTCATGTTGGTTTAGTATCTCAAGCGCCTCGATTTTCAAAGAGACCCTTATTTTGCTATAGGTAGGCCTTTTTTTTTTTTGAACGAAATTTTTTTATCGCATTAATAAAAATTAAATTAAAAAAAGGACTCACGCTAACGCCCCCAGCCACTTAGCCATTGCCCCCTATCACCCAAATTTTTACACGCCCCCGTTGAGAATCACTGGTCTACAGGGTTTGGAAAACACTTCCTGACTCCCGAGCCATTTCTGCTTTGGGCATACCTTACTTGATTTCGCCTATTTTTATTTTCATGATATTTTTGGCCATCATAAAGCATGTTGGGCCATTGTCATTATTCTTTGTTGATGATTTGGCAAAATTATTTTAACAATAAAATATTAATCTTACTTTTCAGTGAACACTCACGTTCATGCAGATCACATAACTGGTAGTGGACTTCTGAAGAAAAAACTGGATGTAAATCTGTGATATCTAAAGCGAGTGGTGCGAATGCTGATATTCATGTTTTACCTGGAGAAAAAGTTGAATTCGGAAATTTTTATCTTGGTGTACGACCTACTCCAGGACATACAAATGGTAAACTTTATTGTTTAATAATGCTTTTAATTTGATTTTTTTAAGGATGTGTAACCTACGTTTGTGAAAGTGAAGAATTTGCGCTGACCGGTGATGCTCTTCTGATAGGAGGATGTGGGAGGACGGATTTTCAAGAGGGCGACCCAAAAACGCTTTACCAGTCTGTCCACTCGCAAATTTTTTCGCTCCCAGATCATTTCAAGCTTTTCCCAGCTCATGATTACAAAGGGAAAACAATGACCACAGTCGCTATCGAAAAAACTACAAATCCAAGACTCACAAAATCGCTTGAGGAATTCGTTGAGCTGATGAACAACTTAAACCTACCATATCCAAAGAAAATTGGTAACAAAAAATTGCTGAATTATATTATTTTAACTGTTATTGCTTTAGATGTATCCGTTCCAGCCAACAAAGTCTGTGGAATTCAAGATTAACTGAGGTTATCTCAGCACATAAATGACATGGTTTTTACTTCATAATTTTATCATTGTTATTATTGCAATATTTTGTATTTGTTTTTAGTTAATTAAATAATTTTATTAATGCTCAATGATGCTTGGTTTTATGTTGACGACGAGTCTTCTGGTATAAACTTTTGGTGATGTAATAAATTTGTACTAGAAGTTGAAACTGTACGGATTATTTGAAATTTCCTTTTGAGATTTTCCAATTTATAATGGTCTAGGGTTACTTGGATAGCTGTTTTACCGAGAAAAGCAAGAATATGTGGATCTGGAGTACCTAGAACTACTATCTGCTCTTCAGAGAGCACTTGTGACCTTGGCTCTGTGCTTGCCCTACTTGGTTCTCTCTGGAAATATGTTGAAAAATCATTAGTGTCTGACAAAAGCGAATATTTTATTCTTACTTTTTTTGCAGGCTTTTCTGTCGGCAAATTTTCCCGAGTGATAGTCTCTAATAAATAGTCACTTGATGCTTTTAATTTTGCCGCCATCTGCATATAATGATTGTACAATTTTTTAAGCGTTCTTTTCAATTGAGAATTTGTCGTTTTACATCTGGAGTATACAACCTGTAAAGTTTCTTCTCACTTAAATCTTTGCCTGATTTAAATTTATTTTGAGCTTCGATCACTGGCATTAAACATAATTTTTCAAGTTCTTCAGTTTTTTTATCGGCTTTTTTCAGTTTGGCTAATTTTCTATCGAATTCACCTTGAATTAATTGATTTTTCTTCTCATTTGCTGCCAATCTGTTGGTCACCATTGTAAAATGCGCTTGTAAAGCTTGATACACTTGTTCATTAGATGTGAGATTTTGTGTCGTTTTCAACGAGTTTAAATCGTTTAAAAATTTATCTTTTAAAACCTTCATCCCTTCGGTTTGCTCTTGAGCTAAATTTTGCATCATAAGTTTATATTTCAGTTTTCTATTTTTATAATAATGCTGCGCATAAGTTTTGATTAGCTGCGTTTCCAAATCTTCATCTGAATTTTCTTTTATGATGATATTTGGGTTCAAAATACGTTCAGTCTTCAATGATTCTAATGCATGGTATTTCTTTTCTCTTAATTTTTCATTATGTGCGCGACTCTCTTTAACGTTCGTAAACTCGATAATTTTTGAAAATTCGCTAATCGTATACACATTGCTGGAAGATTCGTCATTTACTTTTTGTTGATAAAAAGGAAGCATGACAATTTTCATGTGTTTTAAAAAAATACATATTCAATACTTATATTTTTAGGTTAGTTTTTAACCTCGAAAAACCTGAAAAGAACCTCCATACACCACATTTCGACGTTATCATTCTCCCTTCGAACCTAATACCCCATAGAGAGTTATACAGATTTGGAAGAAGCTAAAATACTTTATAGCTGTCGACACATCCAGCGTGGAATTTCTAAATTCATAAACTGCATTCTATAAAATAATTAATTAATTAAGTTAATTTGTTATTTGTATTATTACCTTGGGAAGAGGACATACTATTGGAGGTACTGCTGTTTCTAAAAAAGGCGAATAAGGTTGTCCTTTATCGAGAAACATTGGGCAAACATCGTTGAATTTCATGTTCATCAAATTCTCACCGTTTAAATCATTTTTAGAGTTGAATCTTTTCAAAATAACTGTAGTCTAAAATAAACTGGTTAAATTAAAAAAAAAATTTTATAAAACTAACCGGCAATTTTCTGACTTCTTTATTAATGTAGAAAAGCCCGTTAACGTATTGTCTATATTTTATTTTTAAATAAGTCACATTCTTAAGGTGGTTGTATTCGGTGAAGAAATTTGGATGTTTGGCTACTCGATCAGGGCAATTACGCGATTCTTCAATGGTACCAGTTGTAGTCACCTAAGTAAATTGTAAAAAGCTATAGATAAAATTAAAAAAAAGACCTTTTTTGTTTCGCAGCTTATAAAAAGAAGGACAAAAATCAGAAATACTCTTTCTCGCACCATGTTGGAAGAAATTTTAATCGCAAATGACAGAAATATGAAGGATATGATTTTTAGGTAATTAAGAGAGTAATTAAGTACCTAAATAATGCATTAATTACTTGGCGATCAGAATCTAGTAATGCTGCGCTAATTATACTGTTATCACTTTTTATTTTTTTAACTAAAACGCTCAAAATTCAGGGAAATGGGAGTTTCTCAGCCAAAAACTAGAGAAAACGCCTGAAAATATTGAATTTTTTGATTCTGCGACTACTGCACCAATTGCAATATGCCAAAATGTGGGAAATATTATGTGTCTACACATATTTTAAAAACGCTTTATATTCCTTTAATGCTGAAAATTATAGTAAGGGGTGTGGGATGAACTATCACCCCTAATTTAGAGTGAAAGATGTGTTGTGTGATTTTATTAGATTCTCAGATGATGTTTAGATCATATGTTGTGGTACCCACATCACCCCCCCCCCCAATGGAGAAAAAAATGGTGAAGGTTTGAGGTGCTGTGTGTCGAGCGATGATGTATCGAAGATGCGTGAGTGGATGCTGGAACGCGAAGTGTCAAGCTGTGACGTGAATGTCGCAGATGTCGAGAAGTTCGTTCCGAGGTTGAAGTTCCACAAATTCAGCGGGTTGAAGAGGTGCGGAACTGCTGACGAGTTGAGGGAGTACCACCAGTTCAATGAGTCGAACTGGTGCGGAACTGTTGATGTCATTTGATTGATGATGCAGATGCTTGTTATGTTGTTTCATAGCTGTGTTCGTGTGTGTGTTCGTGGGTCACCAATTGTGGGATGATCCATCACCACTAATTTAGATGAAAGATGAGTTGTGTGATGTGATTTTATTAGATTCTCAGATGATATTTAGATCATTATGTTGTGGTACCCACAAGGGGATCAGTCAGTCTTGGTCGAAAAACTTAAAATCTTGCGAAAAATGGTTTCTCTTGAGCAAAAGATCGAGAAAAACTTCAAATGTCCCGCTAAAAAGGTGTTCCTTGGCTAAAAATTTAGGGAAACGTCCAATAATCCGATAAAATTGGTATTTCTCGACAAAACTGAGGAAAACTTACTTAAAACGGGTAAAAAGGGCTTCTCGTGAACAAAACACCGGAAAAAACGTACGCAAAAAAATTGTGGAGATTTTCTTCGAAATTGCGGAGGGGCTAACGAAATTCATTTTCGTTCGGGAACAGTTGGTAACATAGAAAAATAGGTTAAAAAGTGGTTACTCGTCAAGTCTTCATAATGGTAAACAAAAAACCGTTTGGGAAGAACAACAACATTGTGAAACAACAATTTAAGAAATTTTATTACGTTTTTGTGATAAAGTGCCTTATTATGTCAGGTAACGAAATATTGACTTTGCAATTTGGTAAATTCGCGAATCACGTGGGTTCCCATTATTTCAACATACAAGAAGCCCAGTTTAGCTACAATCCTGATTTTGTACCGGAAATCGACAATAACATTTTGTTCCGAGAAGCTTCGTCGACGAACGAAACCAAAGCGTTTACACCTCGATTGATCGCTGTCGACTCTCAACATTCCATCGGCCCGAACACATCACTCACCGATGAAACTTATCAGCAACTTCCAAAACCCGAAGATCTCAAAAACATCTTTCACAACGTGAAATCCCTCAAACGAACCCTTTAGAAACCAAAACTCAAGTAAATCCGTTGATATCATATGAAGAACTCGACATCAAATATTGGACTGATATAACTTCCGTGCCAATCAATCATAGATCATATCACATCATAAACTCAGTACTTTTACCCCAGGATGTTTTAAATGGCTTATACACATCTGGGCAATCTATATACAGCCAAGATTTTAAAGATGACCTTGAAGATGACATCCGCTACCATTTAGAAGACTGCGATAATCTTCAGGGCTTTCAAATACTTGTCGATTCGCAAACTCTTTTCTCTGGACTTTCTTCTGAATGTATCACTCATCTACGTGATGAGTGCAACAAAAAAGCTATTTTAACATGCCCTTTACTGTATAGCGATAATAATATTGATTATTTCAATCAAAGACTTAACGTTCTTCATTGTTTATCCGATAGCGATATTTTCATCCCACTTAGTACGAACAGACATCCATTCAGAGTTCAAAAATAGACTTCCCTTTGTTGAATTACCAAGAAAATATGTATCATATGAGCAGCATTCTTGGCGTCGCTTTAGATATGATAAGTTTACCGTATAGAGAAAGAAAGCGCCAAATAAGTTTGGGACAGTTGGTCAATTATTTGTGTGTAAATTCGCGCAATTTGGTGTCTTGTGGTGTAAATATTCCATGGAAGTTTAAAGGGAATTGTTTGTACAATGAGCTCCTTAATTGGAAAGGATTTACACCTTTGACGCCTATTTTAGGGGATGAATCTAAACTCGATTTACAATTTGTATCTTCGAAATTCAATATCGCATCCATGATTGAAGATTCGGATAAGAAAATGATACAAGAAATTAATCCTACTGTTGGTTTCAATTCACCGGAAGAAGTTATGGATATTATTTCTATACTCGTATAGGTGGGATGAGGACAAAAGCGTCTTGCTTCAACGTACGTTTTCGTCTTCCGAGGAATTTCCCTGATATTTTCACCGACGAAGAATACAAGCCGAAAAAAGGTCCGATGGTCTTTTCTACGGGAAGTTACGCGAAATGGACATCATCGCTTCTCTGCAGCAAACGAGGGAGATGGCTTGTTTATTGAAGGAAATCAAGCCTGATGAAAATTTCGTTAAAAGGGTCACCCCTAAGTTAAATCGTGTCGGGATCAATTTTTGCGATTTCAATCTGAAGTGAAGATCTAGAAAACAAGGTTTCAAATTATGAACCAAATGAGTATTTATAAATAAAATTTTTGTAAAATGGTGCTTTATTAAAAATTAAAAATAATTTCTTTTTTTACTGGACAAAATTGACTAAAATTCTGCATTAAAATAAGCTGAGCCCATAGTCTTCCCGGCTCTACGCATCTCTGCTTATCTCCCCAAAAAGCGACAATTCTCTGCCTCTTTTCATTATGCATTTCATTCATTGCTGCAGATTTTCTGCGGAAAAATGGTGAAGGCTTTCTTCTGAACAGTTCAGACTAAAAAGTCGCTTTTTAGAGGAAGTAATGTGACTTTTTCTTCTGGAAAAACGTGTACTGCTAAATCATTAAAAACGTCGTTGTATTCAAAAATGTTATCGACCTCAAAGATCTCAGCATAATTGAACACATGAAATAAGCAAGGCTGCTTTTCTTTGATGACTCTATCAGGCCTTGAGTCCATAACGTTTTGTAGATTATTCCCAACTACGACACATTTGGACAAACGGTCCGACCAGTTAGTAAAAACGATGTTTTCAAAAAGTTCTAATGGACAGTGAGGTAAAAAGAAAGTGTGGTTTCATCAGCTTTTCTTCGACCGACTTCATTTTCGGAGATCACATTCGAGCTTTTGTTCATAATGAGTTTTTCCGTATCGGTAAAACGGGGTCATAGAGATGAAGACGACAGTCGTAATAATCGCTTAAAATTAAAGCCAAGGCGTACTGTACATCGAATTTGGAGACCTTGTGAAGTTCCGAGTCCGTAGCAGACTATCTCAGAAATCGCTGGTCCGGAAGATGCGAAAGACCTTGAGATATCGTTTCGACGAAAGTGACCAACTGAAGAGATTTATCGATGACATCTTTCGCCACCTCTAATTTTCTAAAAACAAAATCAGGCAATTGAACTATCAATTTTCTTACTTTTCAGCTCTTTGGACAAAAATAGGAGACTCCTCATCATACTTATGAACTTCAGCTCTTCTTCTTGATCTCTTCTTCACTTTTGTAAATCCATCCATACTACCAAATTTTGATCAAAATATAATTTTGACTTGTTATGGTCACGTGTATGAGGAGGTTATTTATTGGTTTCTAATCCTGGAGGTTATTTTAGATTTTGACAACAAATAAAACGTGGTTTATATGGTTTTTATTTTCTATATATTGCATTTTTATCAAATATGACCATGGAATTGAATATTTACGTTCCAGAACCTAAGAAAAAGGTAAATAATTTTTAAAATTTGTTAATAGTTGAAGTGAAAGAGGCTTTGGGAATGTTTTTGTTTAAAATTTTGTGTTTTTCTTTTAGGAACCCAAGAAAAATGCTTCAAAGTTGCCCAAAAAGATTTTCAGCCTAAGAAAGGAATTGTTAAGAAAAGTATTTCAACTTCTGATTCCTCTAAGGTGATTGAAAGGTCGCAAAAACAATTTGATGGGCCAAAAAACCATTTGAAAAGCCAAAAAGTTCATCAAAGTTCAATAAAGATGAAAAGTCCAAAGCGAAGAGTACCATGTCCTCGCTTTTCACCAAAAATCCTGATGTGCCGGAAGCCGAAGACTATGAAGTCGAGCCATCCAGGAAGAGCTTTTCTCCAAAAAGACCTTCAAAGGATTAAACCTTCTTCATCCTCATTTGGTGATTTTTAAAAATACAAAATGAATTTTTATTTATTTTATTTTTTAGATTGGAAATTTGGAGCAGGTTTTTAAAATAACACAAATGACGATGGTACAGCAGCTGACGATTCCTGTATTGGCCGATGGTAAAGACGCTCTTATTCAGTCGCAAACTGGAAGTGGAAAAACGTTAGCATATGCTCTTCCTATAATGCAGTCTCTTCAAAATAAAAATCCAAAATTGTCCAGAAATGATGGAGTTAACGCTTTAATAATTTTACCTACCAGAGAACTCGCTCTTCAAACTTACGAATGCTTTCAAAAATTATGTCGAGTAAGTTCGTCCATCAAAATTTGTTTTTTATGCAATTTTTAGGCTTTTGCTTGGCTTGTACCAGGGATCCTTGTTGGCGGCGAAAAACGGAAATCGGAGAAGGCGAGATTAAGGAAAGGCATAAACATCCTTGTTGGTACACCTGGCAGAATTTTAGACCACGCGAAAAACACAGAAGTCCTTAAATTGCACAATCTGGACTGGCTCGTTCTCGACGAAGCTCACACATTGTTAGATCTAAACTACGAAAAAGACATTGAACAGTAAAAATTATATTTTTTAATTTTTTTTATTAATTTAATTATAGTTTGGTGGAAATAATAAAAGAGCAAAGAGAAAAAGCAGAAAATGTAGGAACAAAACAGACAGTTTTATTGTCAGCGACTTTAACCCCGGGGGTTGAGCGGATGGCTGGTTTAACCTTAGAAAAACCTGAACGTATCTATTGCCAAGGAGATGACGTTGATATCAACGCATATGTCATACCAAATTCCTTAAAACAAATGTATGTTGTCGCACCTGCTAAATTACGTCTCGTTACTTTAGCTTCATTTATCATTACTATTTGTGAGGTAAGAAAATAAAATTTTGTTTTTGTCTGTATTGAAATTTTGTTTTTTTAGATTGAAGGAAATAGTAAAGTTTTAATATTTATGGCTACTCAAGATATGGTGGATTATTATACTGAAATAATTCCTGCAGTGATTACGTCGAATGTGGCTTATTATAAACTTCATGGGAACATGACTCAACATGATAGAGTCGAAGTGTTCAGAAATTTCCGAGAACAAAAATCTGGAGTTCTTCTTTGCACGGTAGATTGTCTTTTTGAATTTTAGTTTGATTGGTCCATTTTTAGGATGTTGCCGCCCGTGGTTTGGATTTACCAATGGTTGATTGGATTGTTCAGTTCACCGCACCGACAGAACCTCAAAATTATGTCCATCGAGTTGGCAGGACCGCTCGTATAGGAACTTCGGGTTCATCTCTTTTATTTTTGATACCTTTGACTACCGTTTTTACATGGCTGCAGGAAAAACGGATCAAACTTGAAGAAATCAATATGGAAGTATATTTGAAGAACCTTTTAAAAATGAACTGGAATCTAAAGATGGACAGGTAATTTTAACCTAAAAAAGAAATGATTAAACTTTTTTTATAGAAATGGGGCTCTGGAGTTGAAGCTGCTGCACAGGTTCTTCAGCATAATTTCGAACATGCAGTTCTCAATGAAGAAAAGCTTCATACGCTAGCAGCTAAAGCGTATCAATCATGGGTTCGATTTTACGCATCATATCCAAAAGAGACAAGAATGGCTTTTAATTTTCGAAGCCTCCATCTTGGTCATCATGCAAAATGTTTTGCTTTGCGTGATCCACCTTCAACAATTGGAGGGATCGGAAGACCGGCTTTTAAACAATACAAGTTAGTATCTTCTTTTCTATTCCTGCTAGAACCCCAGGTTTTATTGACCATGATGGATTTTTTCTCCAAACCTTGAGCTAAAAGGGGGGATCCTTAAAAAGAGGTTATTTCTTAAACATTCTGGCGTGTAAAAGTGGGTATACGAGTTAAAGAAGAGACGGCGAGGAATGGAGGGTGTTACTAACACAATAATGACACCTACATTGTCTGCTATAAAATTATATTATCCGCTCAAAAGGTGTGAAAGCCTAAAAATATTTCACCTTGATGTACCAATCGATTGATTTTTTCTGTGTTAGATTACTTTAAGAAAGAAAAAAATTTTTTTCTTATGTGTTTAGGAGGAGCACTAGAACTTTTTAGTATCCATTTTCTATGCCATTTAGGCTCTAAAGTTTATGGAGTTACCCATCTATTTCTCTAGCTTTGCATCTCTAGCATTGATGGCATCAGTGATAAATGATAACTGTTAACCTTGTCTATCATAACCTTGTCTCTCTGCAGCTTGTCATCCTAGAACAACATTTAGTTGATATCTAGGTTACTTGACTTGTGTACTCCGACTCCTGATGGATCTATTGTGCGCTAGTTGCATTTTTTTAGCTTGCTTAGGTATAACAAGTTATGACTTGTACCTAATGGATAGACTGATCTCTTTGTCTCTTAGTGTCCGTCCAGCTAATCCACATCCTTTGTTTTGTGGCTTAGAAAATTAAATTGAATAAAATTCCTAAAATACCATTAAAGATTTGAAGTTGCGTTACTTTTCATTGCGGAAAACGGCGTGAAGATTAGGACAGCGAAACCGTCCTTTTTCCACATTTTGTCCGAAGAAGATTTTGTGAGCCTCTAAAACCCCTCACTGGGCAATCATAGATTTGTCTCGCGTATTTACCAACCAGATTGGTCAACACGTCTCGACATGAACCAAGCACGTGCACCTTCTATTCTATTTACGGGGCATTCAATTTCGTACAGCGGCCACACACGTCAAGCAGAAAGAAAAAAACACTCGTAAAATCCAATTTTTGAGACGATCCCCCATAGGACCTACGTGTTTCCTCAACATTGCGGATCTTATCATCCACGCTCTTTTCATTGCCAATTGAATCTTTTTCATCATTTTCTTGTCAACTATTTTCGTAAGCGTTAAAGGCGTTACAAAATTGATTGGTATAAAAAGCCAATTTGTGGGCATGAATAGCTTTTGATAAGGGATAATCGTGAAGATCTTCGGCGCCTTGACTAAAAAGGGTGTTTCGAAAAAAGAAAAGAATAAAAAACAACTTTAATATCCAGGGAGTATTCTTTGCTTAAACATTTCTTTAGAGGAGCCCTTTTCACACACAATGGCCTCTGGAATTGCTTCTAATCCGGTGATGAGCCGTTACCACCTCGTCCGACCTGTAAAAACTTGAATTAGTGTCTTCTCCCCCCTTTTTGATAAATTACGTTTTCCCCCGCGTCTCAAGAAGCGTTTTTGATTCGTCCATTAACTATCACACGTCTAATCAATTCCATTGTTCAACCCGATGAACTTTTCGGTAACGTCACGCTCGATTTTTGTATTAATTCCTGTTAAAATTCTAGAGTGAATTCTGAAATTTTGAAACCAATAACGTCTGTAACGAATAATTTTTAAGTTTTGCCCGAAAAGCTACCGTATATAAATCAGTTGGCGCTAAGTAGAAAACTAAATATTAACTTTTCTCATGCTTGTGGGAAACCATTAAGAACGTCGGTGATTAATCGTTTTTCTTTACGTTTTTTCGCCCCATCTGTTGTCTTTTGTTGTTTGACTTCCTGGGGCGCCTCGGATTATTTGATGTTCTCGTATTTTTGATTTTTTACGTCTCCGCCCAATCTTTTGTGAACGATTGCGTTTTTTTTTTCCAGGTCTAAAGCGAAAGAAGAAAAGTTTTTGGAGACTTCGAGTTCGAGGACTAAAAGGCTCATCACGTCCGAATTCGATTCGGGTCTACCTCCGATCGAGAAGAAAATGAAAACCTAAGTTTAATTTTCTTTTATGTATCTTTTTAATTAAAAAATTATTAATGTTTTAAATTTTACTCATTGGCTCATTTCACTCTGTGAACAGGGGAAAACTGTCTATAATCAAGAAAAAAATGATCTCTTTTGCCAGAGTATGAAAAAACAGGTAATTTTTTAGTACGATAATAAACAATGGCTTTTTAATCTTATTAGGAGCCTTATCGGAATTTTTTTAACCCTGCCCGTTTTTTTCCAGTCTCTAAAAAAGGGTACACAACGTTTATGTTAATATTTCGGTGGACAAATTGGTTTCTAGCATGACGGACTCGCTAAAAGGTGTGTTAAAACGAAACAGCTCCGGATAAACACCCCTTTTAATCACACTTAATTCACCCTCGTACTTTTTTTTTAACATGAACGTTTTGATTTTAAACTTAATTATTTGTGATTTTAACTTTTCCCGAAAGGCAGTTTTGTTGCTATAGGGGGGCAAAAACTATCAGCGGAGTAAAACTAAAATTTTTCCTTCTTTCCTTCTAAGGTGAAAAGAAGTCCAGAATTCAAAAGCGGGACGCTGTGAAATGAAAAATGGGTTTAAATGGGTTCTCTTGGGCAAAAGACTGTTAAGAAAGGTCCGGAAACCATGTTTCTTGATCAGAAAATCAAGGAAAAAGATGTTTAACACCTAAACATCTTTGTAAAACGAGTGTTTTATACCAACAAATCAAAGAAAACGACCCAAAAGCCGATATAGGATGTTAAATTGCTCGATCGCCCGTTTAAATTTGACGCTGACAGCTCGAAACCCCGATGAAACGGATGTTTCTACACCAAAAAAATCGAGGAAAACTGCTTAAAACCCGGTAAAAAGTTCCGGTTTGAAGAGCTTCCAACGATAACTTCCTCAAGGATACAGGAGGAGGAAGTATTAAGAAGAGAACTAAATTTTTGTAAAAGTTGTGAAATAAATTTGGGGGTATCGCAGTAAGTCTTGAGGAAGTTAGAAATTTTAGGTATTTTTTGTTGTTCGTTTTCTGTTTTTTGAAAAAAAAAAATAAAATTAAGTACCTAATAAATCGCCATTTTATTTTCCGTTAAAAAAATTCTTGAGGAAGTTAAAAAAAAAAAAAAAAAAAATTATTTTGAAAATTTTATATCAGGTAGAAATTCAGTACGGTTAGCCAAAGAGAGGCCGCCCTCGAGCCGGCGAAGTGACTCACATTTCTGCCTAGAAAAATTATTAAGTAAAAAAAATTTTGGAAAATTAAAATTTTAAAAACATGGAAAATTTTTAAATAATTCAAGGAATGTTTAGTGAAAATTTGGTGAAGATCGGACCAACAGTACGCCCACAGCGCTCATTTTAAATCTTTGAACAGTCATATCTCCGCCATTTTGAAAAATTTCGAAAAAAGCTCTCGTCATTTTCAAGATTTCTGTGAAAGGAAGCTTGTGTATAAATTTGGTGAAGATCGGATGAAAATTGCGGCCGTGAAGTGTTCCGGAAAAAGTGGCGACGGACGGCCGGACGGCCGGACGGCGGCACCACAGACAAAGTCAGGATCGGCAAAGATCACTTATCAGATTTATCCTACGGGGTCTGGAAGACCTTTTCTAGTAACAGGGGGTCGGAGGTATCACAGTAACTTCTTGAGGAAGTTAAAAGATGTTAAACGATCGAACGCCGGATAAACAGAGTTTTTTTACCAAATTCGAGGAAAACGGCACAAGTGTCGGTGTTAAACTGCTGAGGTGTCTACTTAAGGAGAAAATGGCTAATCAAAGCGGGACATTAATTGTCTTTTTGAACACTTTACGGCCACAGTTTTCAACCGATTTCACCAAATTTTCTTTTGTCGGTGAACAAGAAACTAACGAGGGCGATTTTTGAATTTCGAAAAAAGGGCGGAGATATATCTGTTTGAAATTTTAAAAAATTCGCTGCGGTCGAATCGTTGGTCCGATTTTCACCAAATTTTCACCAATTACTCCTTATATTTTTTACGAATTTTTGGTGTAAAAAATTTTCATTTTTTTCAAATTAATTATAATTTTAGTACCTAGGGAGAAATTTTATACTTCCACCCGTTTCTAGAGGGACCTCTCTTGGGCAAAAATCCCATTTTTTCTACCTCGATACTTCGAAAAATTTTCGAAAAAAAACTTCGAAAATTTTTGAGAAAAAAAAAACTTAAAACAAAAAAAAATTTCTCCATCCGTTATACTTCCCCTCCTGTATACTTCCTCCTTTATACTTCCCCTCCATTATACTTCCCCTCCCTTTTACGTCTCCCTCCGTTATATCTTTCTTTTTCTTCCCCTCCGTTATACTTCCCCTCCCTTTTACTTCCCCCTCCGTTATACTTCCCCTCCCTTTACTTCCCCCTCCGTTATACTTCCCCCCTTTTACTTCCCCCTCCTTTTACTTCCTCCTCCGTTATACTTCCCCTCCTTATGCTTCCCCTCCTTTTTTTTTTACTTCTCTTTAAGGAAGTTTCGTTGGAAGCTCTTCAAACAAGTACTTTTTACCGAAATTAATTTTAATATTAGGTATGATTTTTAGAGGAAGTTCTGTCAGGGACGGATCTAAAACAATCATTTCAGGGACTTAAAAAAATATTTTTGACAGATGTGGTCAATTAAGGCTCGATCAAGTCGTCATAATTTATTAGTTTTATAAATCAAAAAAGGGTGGATAAATAAGACAAAAGGCCCCAGGTATTCAGAAGGGCGTGTTTGTGATTTTTCGAACTGATTCTCCGGCAGATGTTTTAATTACGTGAAAAGACATTTTCGTGTAATATCCGGCCGATGGTTCTTTAAACCTTTTTCTATTAATGAATCAGAGGTCGAAAAGTTACGTGGGAGGCCATTCGTTAACATTTCCCTCCATAAAATCCTTTTGAATTATAGATTTTGTCCAGAGCTCTCGAATAAAAACAGTTCTTGATTCATTTTGAACGTTTTACGCTAATTTTGAACTCTTTTCCTCCCTTTCTTGATGGAACAAAAAGAGGAAAAAATTAACTAAAAATCCCAATGCTTGAAATATTTTGTCGGGTGAAATGATAATAAGCGATCGGTTAATGAATGTTTAGAGAGTCGGCCAGCGGGGGTCGACTCTTTGACATTATTCATCGCGTTTAAGTCTCCCGACGCCGCCACTACCGGAAACCGACCCTTTTACATGGGCAATTAATCCTTAGACATTTTTTTTATAATATAATATTTTTTTTATACAATTAAAACCATCGACTACCTGTTTTACTTCGGATTTATTATCCTCCCCGCAGCGCCTCATGTCGACGAAACGTTTAGTCAAAAACCTTTTATTTTATTAATATCGTTTATTTTAGATAGGATCATTATTTGGAAGTTTTATCCGAGCTTTCGATGGCCTCTCAACAGACACGAGACGAAATGTTATTTCAAACTCAATTGGCACGGTTTATTACCGATTAGGTCGCTTCTAGGGCAACAAAAGGCTACAAAGTGTTTTTGTTTCTCAACTGGGTCCGTGTTCCTGGCCGGGTTTTTTTCGGGCGGCTAAGAAAAAAAAAAAGGTGAAGAAGGGAAAAAAAGGGACAATAGACGGTAGCGATGTGGACGCTATTAATTATGAGGCGTTAATTGTCTTTAATTAAAGACGTAAGAATAGAGTGGCCCCCACCTCTGTTTCAAAAAAGGATTACTGTCTAAAAGGCATTGTTGAGCCTTTTCTTATTGTAATATTGAACAGTGAAAAGATATACCATTACACATCATCTTTTTTCAATAGAAAACCTTCCGATGTCCTTTCATTAAATTCTTTAACAGATTAAATCAGTGGCTGATTTAGATTTAATTTAGCTTCAGGGCCCACCGACAAGGAAAAAAATCCTTGCCAAAATATCATACTTTGATAGCTCACCTGACGAGGCTTTGTAAGCCGAAACGTATCGTGAGATATCCGTTATCAGAGTCATTTCCTCCATTGGTCTTGATATTGATAAAGCTATTAACTTCCTTAAGAAGTTATTGTGATACCCTCGACGTCGGGTTGAGGATCAAATCGAATATTGACCTTTACCGATCTCAACTTTGTCCGTGGCTTCGGCCGTCCGGCCGTAGCATTTTTTTCCGGGACACTTTACGGC
Source organism: Orius insidiosus (assembly GCA_014119065.1). Lineage (NCBI taxonomy): Eukaryota > Metazoa > Arthropoda > Insecta > Hemiptera > Anthocoridae > Orius > Orius insidiosus. Next base: position 16,222 of record JACGAQ010002928.1, on the reverse strand, counting down.
CACAGTTTTCAACCGATTTTCACCGATTTTCACCAAATTTTCTTTAGTCGGTGAACAAGAAACTGGTGAGGGCGATTTTTGAATTTCGAAAAAATGGCGGAGATTTCTGTTTTTAAAAATTTCCGATTGAAATTTTAAAAAATTCGCTGCCGTGGTCCGATTTTTTATAATTTTCACCAATTACTCCTTATATTTTTACGAATTTTGGTGTAAAAAAATTACCTAGAATTTTTCAACATTAATTATCATTTTAGTAGGGAGAAATTTTCATACTTCCACCCGTTACTAGAGGATCTCTCTTGGGCAAAAATTCCATTTTTTTACCTTGATACTGTACATTGAAAAATTTTCGAAAAGAAAACCGGAAAATTTTGGAAAAAAACTCGGAAAATTTAAAAAAAAAACGGAAAATTTTTGTAAAAAAAAACTTGGAAAATTAAAAAAAAAAAAACGAAAAAATTTGGAACATTTTTCAAAAAAAAAAAAAAAAAATCGGAAAATTTGTAGAAAAAAAACTTGGAAATTTTTCGAACAAACAAACTCGGGAAATTTTTCAAAAAAAAAAAACTCGGAAAATTAAAAAAAACTTTATACCCCTCCGCTATATATCCCCTCTTTTGTACTTCCTCCTCCGTTATACTTCCCTCCTATATTTTTTCTTCTCTTTAGGAATTTTGTCTATGTTGAGGCTTGAAAGTAGGGTAGTAATTTGGGGGATGAGATGTCACACTTTTACGAAACTAGTTGAGAACGTTGGTTGGTTGGGGAAAGGGATTTCATTAGCGGAGGCATACTTGGTATCATTTTATATAATTTTAAGCTCAATGAAGATGGGTTCCAGAACGATTTCGAATGTAATTTTTTTGTCTAAATTCTCTAGCGTTTCATAATTTCCTCAATTATTTTCTTCCTTTACGTTCCAGCGTGCGTTCCGACAGAATATTCGGATTCATTAAACCGTCACATCTGTCCCGCTAATTGATTCAGAAAGGAAACGCGATAAATGGACACAAAAGAGTACGAAGAGAAAAATAACGTAATACCACAAAACACGCACAAGTTATGTAGCTTTGAAAAAAAAAAGTGCGATGACCGTTTTTAAATACTCATAAGCGGTAACGATATTTTAAAAAAACCAGTGGAAGTTTTTTTAAATATATAAAAGAGAACAAGAGGATCATTAGAGCCGGGCTAATGCCTAGAGTTCCTGACCATTGTGGCCTCTCATTGTGGCATGTCGTAAAATCCGTGTCAACCAGGGTTGTTGATATGGCCCGTATAATTATCCTTCTCATCCCTTTTCTATATATGAATAAAAGTCATTTACTTTAATTGTCTACACCGGGACGGTCTAAAAACGCTTTTTTGTTCTTGTTTATCACCGGAATATCAGGAAGTTGAATTATAAAAGGTACAATTTGGACTGAAAAAAGTAAACAATGATTTTTGATAAAAAGCGTCCTCAATGTTAACGTTTTTGACACACGCCCTGGAGATCCGGTGTTCGTACCGAGAAGTGCCATAGTTTTGCAAACGCCTCCATCTTTGGCCAGATTTTTTTCTGATAAAAATCCTTTTACACATCCCGGATCGAACCCCATGTGGTTAGAACAAACATTTTATTCCTTTGTGTACACACACCTCTTTCGTAAAGACTACAATTACCTTCCTTTCATGTATATTTTTAAGGGAAGTGTTTACCTACAAACATACAATTGGAGAAAATCCGAGTTTGAAATCAACTTAAAAACGGTGGGAATACCGTATCTGCGTGTTTGATACAAATGAATAATTTATAATTTTTTCTTTATATCTTTATAATTATACCGTTTGAAAAGCACTTTTTTCTTAGTTATGACCTAGTTTGCACCCCTGAGATTTATCCTATTTCGGAATTATCCAATAAACGGCATTAACCTTTTCATATACCGAGAGATTAATTGAGCCCGCCTAATGGTTCTTGCCTCACCCTTGATGTCCCTGAGTCGAAAACCCATTATGAACCATACAAAAAAATTAATTGAAGATCTGACTTCCACAGGGAGTCACTCTATGACCGCTCTTTTGGATACTTTTCATAATAAATGTAAATCGCCTAGAAAAGATAACTTTTTTAATTAAATTAAAAATAAATAAATTAGTAGAAAAATGCTTAATATCCATTAAAGAAAAAGTTAAAAAGGGGAGCAATTAATGGCCAAGATAATAACTCGGTTATGCAAATAAGGCGGTCCTAATTAATTAAGAGTCTGTATTGAAGTGGGAATCCTTGGGGATGTGAAAGATAGCGATCGTAATTCATCATAAAAGTGAGGCTTTTCCATCGAGGATCTTATTTATAACGTGGCTACCTTCCGGGGAAAACAACAGAATTGAGATCTCAGAAAATTAGCGGCGATGTTGTCCGCCCTGATACGAATCAGGATCTGTATGATCTACATACAATTTTTTTTTACTCGTAATTACTATGTTTTGAGGCCATTTTTATTAAAATTTTTGAATGCATAAAATTGGCGGCTTTACACCGTTTTGGGTTAATGACCCGGTCTAAAATGACCAAAGTTTTGGATTTTAAGCCCCCCATGACTTTTTAAAGCCAATTTTAGTTTTTTATTTGGTTTATACAGGGTGTCCGGAAACACATGGCATACGTCTGGAGAGCGTTAAAAAGTGGTTTTATGAAAAAAAAGTTAAATGTAAACCCCCCTAATTTAAATCAAGAATTTTAAGGGTGTAGTTTAAAATTTTGGATATACAGGGTGTCCCAAACCTTACTTCGCTATTTCAAATGAGAACCCCTATTTTTTATTTCAGATTCGTAATCTACGCAAAATTTCAAGTTGATTGACTGTTCATTTGACCATTTTCGACAAATTTAAAAAATGTCAAATTTTAGCGTTTTTTGCGCTAAAATCCGTTAAAATCGCCGAAGAGACTCATTTTTTTTAAAAATTCCACTTATTTTTTTCCGAAGGTTCCAAATGACACAAATTCGAGCATCTTCGCATTCTGCATCACGAGATTTCGTCGCTAACGGCCTTTTTTCAAGTTAGAACCCAAATTTTTAGTTAAGAATGACCAAAAAAAAATCTAGAATGACTTAAAATCTAGAATTAGCGGTTGTTGAAAGGAATTTTTCTTTCGGACCACAAATTTTGAAAAGCTACAGCGTCTTTTGTGTTTGTGCATCAAAATTAAAATTCCGTTCAAAAATCGCTAATTTTTATTTCTGAAGTAAGAAATTTAGGATTTAACTTGAAAAAAAGGCCGTTAGTGACGAAATCTCGTGATCTCGCGAAGATGCTCGAATTTTTGACAGTTGGAATCTTCGAAAAAATAAAAAGTGAAATTTAAGAAAAAATGAGTCTCTTAGGTCGATTATTTAAGGATTTTAGCGCAAAAAACGCTACAAAACTTTTTTTCATAAAACCACTTTTTAACGCTCTCCCAGACGTGTTTCCGGACACCTGTATAATGCAAATTTGCTATTTTGTTCGAGATTTTCATTATTTTTAGACGCTTTTTAACTTACTGAAAGAAGTAATTGTTTTACCCTGCTAGTAGGATTTTGGGGAAGGGTATTCCAGAACTCGTTGGGTCAAATTTTTGATCTGGCTCCAGTTTTTGAGAGTTTCCATAAATTCTTGATTTCGTCGAAGATACCGAAAGTCGAACTAGGAAAAGGACCGTTTGTCGGCGTGGGAAACTTGTCCGTGACTCCATCTTAGCACACTCCCGGAGTCGTTTTGTCCTCCGGGGTCCCCTCCTACAATAAAAGTTTGTCCCATATCTCAAAGGAATACAATGAATCCTTTTACGGAGCGATTCTCTGGTTAATTCACACTTTTAATTGAATTCTATGTAGAATGTGAAATTCGATTAAGTATTAGGAAACGACATGACGTAAAGGATTCCTATAGCGTCGGTTTTTTGAAGGAAAAAATGTGCTCTATACAGATAGAAAAGGGTGAAAAAATAAATTAAACCTTTGGGTATGTTGAGTCACAAATTGAATCCCAGAAAAAAACAGTTATGGATATTAAGGGCCTTCGTCTGGGATTCTCCAGTGCCAAAGTTTTCGAGGAAAAGACAAAAAAAATGAAACGTTTAAAAAGTTATGATTAGGAGGAGACAGGAGTTCGGTAGTGACCATCGTATAAAGAGAAAGGAAGTAATTTTCATGGAATCCAAAACTCGGAATCCTTGAGTTTAATGAGAGTGCGGTTGCGGCTCTTTATCATAATGACCACCTCAGAGACATCTCTTTTGTGATGAATCTACTTGTCTGGAGCCCCCACAAAACATATTAATGTTAATTTAGGACCTTCGTCGCCTAAGGGTGTTTTGAGAAAATCTAGAGCGCGTATTTTTCATCCGTTTAGTCTAAATGACATGGAAATTCAAAGGCATTTTATTCTGTCGAAAAAAAAGTCAAGTTTTCTTTATAAAACGGTGAAAAAGATTCACTCTAAATTGGCCAGATTTCACGGGTCGTTCCGTAACCTGTCAAACTTGAACTCCCCTCCTATAAATACACGAAGCGCTCACAATTTTTTACGCTCTGCGGGGTAATTTGAGTATCCGAAAAGGAAGAAAATCGCGTTTGGACAAAAAAAGGAAGTTTTTTATATATACTTTTTTTTTTATAAAGATCCACGGGTGAGTAAGAAAGGTAAACGCGCGATGGAGAGAAAATTGGCCTCTTTCGGTTAACTGGAAAAGGGTCTCTTGTAAACGCCTTTTTCATTCAATTCTCGAGGTTTTTTTTTTCTCTCTTTTTATGTTTACCTTGAAGGGAGGAAAATTGGACGTAATTCAAGCATCCACGGCCATTCTCAGTCATAACGTACATCAAATGTTAAAATGGCATATCGGAAATTATTTCTTCTCTAGGAATAAGTTATTTTCGTGCCGTTTTATGCGGTTTTGACCGGAGGATTTCGATAATTACTTCCTGGAGGACAATTTTTTTTTCAATTGAGGAAAGGATGGGTTTTTTTAGTTATTAAAATAGTGAGTCTAAATTATGTTTATGTTGACAGAATAATAATGGGTGCCATGAGTCGGAAAATTGAAGTTTTAGGAGAAATTTTGAATAGAACATTTATTACAGTGGGGTGGGAGAATTTTTTTATTACAGTAGACCCTCGTTTATCCGTACTAATTGGTTCTCGACCAAGCGCGGATAACGCGAAAAACGGATAATCGAGGGTCTTTTTTTTAGAGATTTTATTGGCAACGAAAATGTTGTAACTATAAAGTTTCGTTGTCATTTTATGGTTTTAAACGTTAAATATGAGACATGTTGAATATTGTCGTTAAACCAAAAGACTAAAGAAAAATTCATAGAAACTGGCAATAAAAATCATTTTTGTAAACAAAATTTTCGGAGAAATGAGATAACCTCAGAGTGAGAACAATAAGCTAATGACCTTCCTAGAATACCGAACATAAAAAATAGTAACGTTTCATTTTTTTTAAGCTCCTGAAGGAGAAAATCTGAAAAAAGCACGGATAAACCGAGGGACGGTTAAACGAGGGACGGATTAACGAGGGTCTACTGTATTACTTTCCGCTAAAAACGTGGCGTATAGATTAATAACCTTTTAAGAATCATCTACCAAGGCCAGAATATCATTTAGCACGAATCGTTTTGCTTACATTGTTTCTAAATCAAGATAAAACTGAATTTTTTCGTGTTTTTTCAAAGTTGTGTTTAAAAAAATTTAAATAATCTCAAAGGAGATGAACAAAGACTTAATGAAAGTCTAATTGAGACGGTTTTCTTTGTGTTGAGTTGGAGGTCCTAATGTGTATTTCACAAAAAATGTTGATATTTAATTATTATTCAATATATTTGTCTCCCTTTTCATTTATATCTTAAGTTTTGAAATCCTAAGGGAAAGATTCTATTACAGACGATGTCCATAATAGCGTTTATTCCTTTTGATTCTTATGTTGACAAAAGCAAAAGAAAGTGGTGTAATAGATCTTTTTTTTCGTTTTGTTCTTACATTTTTTTAAAAACATTTTAATAGCCATGTAATTCAGTAGAAATCTTTAAAATAAACAAATAAAATTATATCGAGTTACTGTACTTTTTTTTATTGTATGCTTGCCATGCTTGATCCTCACAAGGAAGTAATTCACATCTGCTGTCCCATTATAGCTTATAAATTATAATAATAGTCCTATTATCAAAAGAAAGAAAAAATAGGTGTTTGGGATATTGGAAGGAAAACCCATTGTTGCTGGAGCCAAAAAACCCCATTGTTGCTGAAATTAGAGGCGTTTCCCTTGGATTATTGGCGGAACATCCCCCTTTTTGTTCCCTTAAAGCTGGAATATTTGGGGTCATTAGAAGGAAATATCCCCCTTTGTGGGAATCTAAAACCCCATTGTTGCTGAATTTCGAGGTGTTTCCCTTTTTGCTCCCTTAAAGCTGGAATATTTGGGATTATTAGAAGGAAATCGCCCTTTTTGCTGGGGCCAAAAACCCCATTTTTGCTGCAACTTCAGGCGTTCCGCTTGGATCATTGGCTGAAAATCCCTTTTTGCTTCCTTAAAGCTGGAATATTTAGCATTTATTTTGGGTTATTGGAAGGAAATCCCCATTTTGCTTCCTTAAAGCTGGATTATTTAGCGTTTTTGGGGGTTATTAGAAGGAAATCTCACTTATTGCTGGAGCCAAAAACCCCATTTTTGCTGCGATGTCAGGCATTCCCCTTGGATTATTGGCAGAAATTCCCCTTTTTGCTTCCTTAGATCTGGAATATTTAGCGTTTTTTTTTTAAATTATTAGAAGGAAATCGCCCTTTTGCTGGAGCCAAAAACCTCATTTTTGCTGCAACTTCAGGCGTTCCGCTTGGATCATTGGCTGAAAATCCCCCTTTTTGCTTCCTTAAAGCTGGAATATTTAGCATTTTTCTTGGGTCATTGGAAGGAAATCCCCATTTTTGCTTCCTTAGAGCTGGATTATTTAGCGTTTTTGGGGGTTATTAGAAGGAAATCTCCCTTGCTGGAGCCAAAAACCCCATTTTTGCTGCAATGTCAGGCATTCCCCTTGGATTATTGGCAGAAATTCCTTTTTGCTTCCTTAGATCTGGAATACTTAGCGTTTTTTAAGAAGGAAATCGCCCTTTTTGCTGGAGCCAAAAACCTCATTTTGCTGAAACTTCAGGCGTTCCCCTTGGATCATTTGCTGCAAATCCCCCTTTTTGCTTCCTAAAAGCTGGAATATTTAGCGTTTTTCTTGGGTTATTGGAAGGAAATCGCCCTTTTTGCTGGAGCCAAAAACATCATTATTGCTGTAATTGCAGGCGTTTCCCTTGGAGTGTTGACAAAAAATCGCCCTTTTTGCTCCTTAAAGCTGGAATATTTAGCGTTTTTCTTGGGTAATTGGAAGGAAATCCCCCTTTTTGCAGGAGCCATAAACGTCATTATTGCTGCAATTTCAGGCGTTCCCCTTGGATTATTGGCAGAAAATCCCCCTTTTTGCTCCCTTAAAGCTAGAATATTAGGCGTTTTATTTATTTATTTTTTTTTTTCTGTTATTAGAAAGAAATCCCCCTTATTGATGGAGCCAAAAACCCCATTGTTGCTGAAAGAGGCGTTTTCCTTGGATTATTGGCAAAAACCCCTTTTTGCTCCCTTAAAGCGGGAATATTTGGAGTTATTAGAAGGAAATCGCCCTTTTTGCTGGAGCCAAAAAACCTCACTGTTGCTGAAATTTGAGGCGTTCCCCTTGGATTATTGGCAGAACATCCCCCCTTTTGCTCCCTTAATGCTGGAATATTTGGGGTTATTAAAAGAAAATCGCCCTTTTTGCTGGAGCCAAAAACCTCTTTTTGCTGCAATTTCAGGCTTTCCCCTTGGATTATTCGCACAAAATTCCCCTTAAGCTGGAATATTGGGCGTTTTTTTTTTTTTTTTTTTTTTTTTTTTTTTTGGGTTATTAGAAGGAAATCGCCCTTTTCGCTGGAGCCAAAAACCCCATTTCGGCTGCAATTTCAGGCGTTCCCCTTGGATTATTATTGGCAGAAAACCTTTTTGCTTCCTTAGAGCTGGAATATTAGCGTTTTTCTTGGGTTATTGGAAGGAAATCGCCCTTTTTGCTGAAAGGCTAAAACCCAATTGTTGCTGAATTTTGATGCGTTTCCCTTGGATTACTGGCAGAAAATCCCCCTTCACCTTTGCTCCCTTAAAGCTGGAACATTAGAAGGAAATCGCGCTTTTTGCAGGCATTCACCTTGGATTAGGCAGAAAATCCCCCTTTTTGCTTCCTTAGAGCTGGAATATTTAGCGTTTTTCTTGGGTTATTAGAAGGAAATCCCCCTTTTTGCTGGAGGCTAAAACCCTATTATTGCTGAAATTTGAGGCGTTTCCATTGGATAATTGGCAGAAAATCCCTTTTTGCTGGTGGCTAAAACCCAATTGTTGCTTAATTTTGAGGTGTTTCCTTTGGACTACTGTCAGAATATCCCCTTTTTGCTACCTTAAAGCTGGAATATTTGGGGTTTTTTAGAAGGAAATCGCCCTTTTTGCTGGAGCCAAAAACCATTTTGCTGCAATTCCATGCATTCCCCTTGGATTAATGGCAGAAAAAAACCCTTTTTACTTCCTTAAAGCTGGAATATTTAGCGTTTTCTTGGGTAATTGGAAGGAAATCCCCTTTTTGCTGGAGCCAAAAACCCCATTGTTGCTGAATTGAGGCGTTTCCCTTGGATTATTGCCAGAAAATCTCCCTTTTTGCTCCCTTGAAGCTGAAATAATTTTCGTTCTCCTTAGATCTTTGGCCAAGAAACCATTTTTGCTGCATTTTTAGGCGTTTTTCTGGGACTATTGGCTGTGCAGACATCTCCCTTTTTGCTGACTAAGGGAAATCCCCTTTCAGCTGGAATTTATTGCGTTTTCTGTAATTTAAGGCTGAGAAACCCTTTTTTTGCTAAAATTTCTGGCGATATTTAAAGGATCTTGCCCCAGTAAACCCTCTTAGCTCGTATTTCCGGCGTTTTGCACATGATGAGCCAATTTAAAGTGCCAGGAAGAAGGCAACCGGAGTTTTCGACCGAGAATATTCATGCAACAACAAAACATCAATAGATTTATACTAAACCATCCCTAACCAAAATATAAATTTCGTCATTTGTAAATAAATACATCAAATTTCTGCAGTATGCCTGCTTAAATCGCAGCCTTTGATGGCAATAGCAACGAGCAGCATAGATTGAACCAACTGATAAGTGAAGTGATAACAGATAACATCCCCAACCCCTTACTGTGATGTACCTTGGGACTGTGCCGGCTTGCGTCCTTTTTACCACTTTTACAGTGTTAAAATTTATAACTAAGGGCAAAGAAATACTAAGGAGCGTCAATTTTTCTCCTACAATGTTTTCAAAGACTGTCTTTTTCAAAAAATCAAGTGCGTCCGTGGTCTTCGTTCTAAAATCTACGACGACATACGATTTTTAAGCGCGAGTCCAGATTCTAAAATTGAAGAATCCATAGAAGATAAAGTAATCTACAATTCGGTTTTGCACCGGCTAAGCTACACACAGAGGAAAATGTACGAAGCTCAAGTGAAGAATGCCAAACCTTTAGAAATCCATTCAAATTTACTCTCTAAAATTCCTTTCGGAAGCCCCAGAAGAGTCTATAAAAGAGGAAGATACAGAAAAACTGAAGATTTAGAAATTCAACTTTTTCTAAAGGCGTTTTAAAAAACTGATGTCGAACACGATGAAAGTGTCGAGACTTTAAATTGGGAACAGGAGAATCTAAATTCAAATTGTAACTATCCTAAAGACAAGAACACATAATTTATTTATTTTAGCTTCTATACCTTCAGGATGGATGAATGATTATGAAAAATATACTCCAGACGAAAATGATGAAGATTCAAGTTTGGCGATTGGGGCTTAAATTATGGCACATGTAACGAATCTACTCCTGTCAGTCGAGTCCCATGTGGTGGCTGCGGAGCTTATCTACACTGCCAAGTATATAATTAAACAAAAAATGTTTTTATTTTTTTATTTTTAGAATTTTCAATACCTGGTTTTATTCCATACGAAATATTTAAAAGGTGCAACGACGCAGATTTGAGGGCTTTAACTTGTCAACGATGTCATTTCCTTAAGAATTATAATACTGCTTTGTCTATTTCTGTAGATCAGAATCATATCCCAAACTTCTCTCAAAGATTAAAGTAATTGTTTTTTTATAAGCAAAAGAAATTAAAAAGTTTTGTAGAATGAGATGGCGATGGTACTTTTACTAGTTGACTTAACTGATTTCCCTGTAGTATTTGGCCAGGAATTTTAGATGTTATTGGTAAGTTTGTTGTTTTTAAAAAAAAAAGTTATTAATTTTAATTTAGGGAGAAAAAGGCCGATATTTTCTGATTGGAAATAAAGTAGATTTATTATGGGGCGATTCGAAGGGTTGGATGAATCATGCTTTAAAAGTTTTAAGGTCTTCTTTGCCGAATGCCAATGTTGTTCATACCCAGTTGATATCGGCTAAAACTGGCTTTGGAGTCGAAGAACTTATAACAAACTTCACAACGTCTGGGCGTTTAAAGGCGACGTTTATTTGGTCGGTGTACCAACGTTGGAAAATCGACTCTTTTCAATGCACTTTTACAGTCTGATTATTGTAAAGTTAAAGCTCGGGATTTAGTTAGACGAGCTACCACTTCTCCTTGGCCTGGAACCACTCTTAACTTACTAAAGGTAATTTTGTGTTAAAAAAATGTGTTAATTTTGTTTTAGTTTCCAATTTTGAATCCTCAAGGATGGAGGCTTTTTTTGCGAACGCAGAGGTTGATGAAAGACAGATACTTTTACATGCTGAAAAAAAATTGAAAAAAGAACAAATTAGTTATTCTAAGTCTAAACCTAAATCTCCTATACAAATAATGGGGCACATAGGGATGACTTTTCATCGAAAATCGGTCAAAAGAAATGAAACTTCCAATCCATTTTCTGTACCAAACAGTGGAGATGTAAAAATTTCTTCTATACCTGAAAGTGGTTAGATCCAAAAGATAAAGATTATGCGCTAAGTCGTTGGTTTTATGATAACAGGGCGTTCTACATCCTGCGCAGGTAAATTCATGATTCCATAACCTCAATTTTACATCTTTTTTCAGAATTTAGACCTTTTAACTGAAGAAATAGTTCATCTTTTACCTAAAACGGTCATTGAGCCGAGAACATACCAGATGAAACCAAATTGGACTTTATTTTTGGGTGGTTTAGCCCGAATTGATTATACCAAAGGAGAGCAATTTATAAGGTACGTTTTGTCCATTTTTAACCCTTTTGAGACCGCAGGCGATAGACGCCATTCGCGCTTTTCGTTTGGAGACCGCTGGCGACTTTAGTTGCCCAGCGGGAAGCCTCTCTAAAAAATTTAATACCTTCGCTTCCCGTGGCGCTAGCGACATGCGCAAACTGTTGGGAAGTGATGATCGCATCACTCGTCGCTTTATGCTTTGCTGGGCGCTGGAAGCGGTTGGGAAGAAGTGAGGGGCAAAGAGAGGGGAAAAGTGTGCTCCAGTAGCGCAGAGAATCCGGCGTCAGATGCGGTCTCGAAAGGGTTAAGCTTACAACATTGTTTTTTTCAGATGTACAGTATTTTCTTCGAAAGTATTACCTATCACGATATGTCAAACTGCTGATGCAGATCAAATTTATAGTGAACTAGTCGGCACAGATAAAATGGGAATTCCAAGGAAGAGGAGAAAGGCTGAAAAGTTGGCCTTATTTGTCATGTGGGCAGCCTTTGGTGTTTTCTGGGATTAATGGAAATTGAGTTGTGCTGATATTGTTTTATCTTCCTCAGGTATAGCGGAGATGTTGTTTTCCATCACTGATCTTTTTTTTTTGGATTTCGATTACACCTTTTGCTAAAGAAGTCTGTACTATTCTTCCTTGGACACCGAACGCACGAGGTATCTACGCTCGTGCTCCATCATTGTTACCACATGCTGTCAACCTCCGTGGTAAAAAAATCCACAAAACTCCAGCGTACAATAGAACAAAGTCTGCGCAGTAAATTAGAAAAAAAATTTTATTTTAAAATGTACAATTTAAAAAATTAATAAACTAATTTGTTAAGAACGGCGTTTTTGACGATGTGGGAAAAGGCACGGTTGATTCTGTCGGACATCGTGTGGGTAGAAAATAAATCCGTTTCAGAAGAAGTATCATCGTATGCCCAAGATCCTGTCAGCGAACTTTCTGATCGGCAGACTCTTCCAAGTTGAAGAAGTAAGGAAATAACATCGTCTATAAGTGGTGGGAACGCTTGACAAATTCGCACCAGGCAGTCTAACGTACCAGAAAATAATTCATCCCTATTTTGCTTTGGAAGAACTAAAAACCAAATTAGATTACTTCAACTTTTTAACATACCAGAAAGAAGAGTCGAGAGTGTATTTATAGCTAAACGGGTGACTCATCGCTTTCGGAAGTGAATACTGAAGAGCAAGTCTTGATACAAGGTCAATAGCAAATACTTGCTTTCAAGCAAAGGTTGACTTAAAAGCTCCGGAATAAAATCCAAACAAAATATGCAAAGAAGGTACTCCAGCTATAGTAACAGGAAGCTGATCTCTCATAACCTTGAAAATGGACCAATTTTGCTAGAGAAGGTTCAGCGATAAAGTTGATGAAGGTAAGAGCAAACGACTTCTGACCTCTCTTAAAGCCCAAGTTTGTCCAGGGATTTCCTACAAAACGATTAAAATAATAATAAGAAACTTTTTTTTTTACTTTATCCTGATTGGTTTCTATGCATGCTTCAATAAGAATCTGAACAGCTAAACTTCCTTGGGATGAAACAAGAGCGACTTTAGCTCTTCCCTTTCTGCTTCTGTGCATGTACTGCTTTTTTCATAAGTAAAATTATCAAAAGATGTCTTGAAAGTTGAGATTGTGAGGCTGCCAAGCATGATTCCAAAACTCTCAGAACAATACTTAACAAAGGTGCATCTGTGGACAAAACAATAAAAGCTAAAACTTTTTTTTTCTTACCTAAAAACTCTTAAATCGCATCGCAGTATTTGAAGAGGGTCCTCTACAACATTTTTCTGCGTCAATTTGGGCCATTTGACCATTGAATTTTCAGGGAAGAGTTCGTTGATCGTCATATCCAAAGACAACGGGTAAAACGGAGTTTAAACGAAGCCAAACTTGTTTGTACAATTCTTGAATATAACGTGGGACAGAAGGGTTTAACGTTTGTTTAAAATATTTATAGTCGGTGCAAACTGCCAGAGGACCGTAGGCTGAGTTTCAAGCATTATTCCAAGCAGATTTCCTGTATGAGATGGGCAATCGATCATCAAACTTAAGCCTTGATCGATATTTTCTTGAGTCAAAGCTAAACTTTTATGACGTTCAATAGAATAAAGCATTCCAATGCTATGGCACTGCCTTTCCATCCAATCATCAACAAGACAAAGTGGAAAATGGGTAACCAAAAGTCTCAAAAGAAGAAAATAAACCTAAAAAACCAAAAATCAACGGTTTTTCAACAAAGTTTAAAATTACCGCTGTAGTTTGCCTGATCTTTGTGCTTGATGAAGTAATACTTAATGGGCAACTCCGACAGAAATTCTTGAGAATATGATTTAACTGTGTTTCTATTCAAAGCTTGTAAAGAAGCTAGCCGAACATCTTCATAATGAAGTAGATAATAGAGTAAAAGAAGCTGAGATGTTATAGAATAAGTTGATTTTTTTGTTTTCTTTGACTAAAATTAAGAAAAAAAAAATTAGTTTAACACATAAAATAGAATGTATACAGACATCTTTTTCATTTGTAGTATTGAAGAGAAAACAACTCTTATTTCATCTTCAGAAATAGGTTGATTTGTGTTTTCTTGGGATGAACGCCCAGCTGGAAGTAATATTGAGCTAACGTAGACTTCAACAAGTCCTGGAAGAAGGGGATGAAGAGGAGGTACACTTGCACAAAGTTGTCTATAGCAAAATTATTAAGTTTTCATTATTTTTTTCTACAAACCTGTAAATCCAGTCTTTTATAGGAACTTGTGTTTGGTAAAAGCTCGACTTTTTAAAAGCTGATGAATACAATGGACTGGAAGAAAACCTTGAATATCTGCATTTAAGTTTATGGTGACAGGTACTTTGACAGCATGAGATGTAATAACCTAAAATAGGTTATTATTAGGTTAGGAATTATTAAAGCTTACTTGTTCTGTGAATATATCATGAGTAAAAACATGTTTCATTCTTGTCATGTTGTTAGGCCTGATTTGTACTTTCATTCCTAACGTTGAACAGACTAGTTCGCATATGGCGCTTAATTGATTGCTATGAAAATGGATGGCCATTAATAAAAGCATTTCGCCGAATGACGTCATGACTCCTCCTCCACTAAAACAAAAATTTAAATCCAAATTAGGATTAAAAATCTTACTTTTTATGCAAAAAAGCAACATGCAAATTAAAGCTTGGTAAAATAGAAACTTGCGTTGTCTAAATATGATTCCTCGCTGGCGAGCCATTGGACCCACTGTATACAAGTCGCTTCATGATTTCCGATCAGTGATGGGCAAGCGATGAGCATACTTAAGCCTAAAGAGACAAAACGTACGCCAGCAGTAGTCGGTGGAGGTCTGGAAGTTATCAGCTTGACAAGCTGGCTTATTTCATCTTCTTGAAATCTTAAAAAATTCTTAAGAAATGCACTTAAAAACAGTTTTATTACTTTATTCCTGCAATTCCTCTCAGGGCACAATAGAGTCGCATTAAAGAAGAAGCTTGAACGACATAAGCTTCAGATAATTTATTGTCTTCAGAATAAGTAACGATGAATTTTAAATATGCTAAAAGTTCATCTCTCAGAAGCTGAAGGCTACTTTGATTCTCTTTACTCCTCTAAAGAAAAATTTAAAAAAACAAAAAAAATAATATTTTATTACCTTTTGACGCATTCTAATAAAGCTAGAAAACCAACTTCTGACTTGTTATCATTTCCAAGTAAAAGACCAGAAATAAACGATATTGTGTCTACAACGCTGTAATTGGCGACTTTTGACGAATAGTCCAGACTGAGTAAAATAGTCAACGCTGGCATTCTACCTAATTCGACACATTTCGCTCTGACAGCCAATGCCATACGGATTCAAATCGCACAATTTGACCAACGTTTGAATCCTTATTTTTCCGCCGTTGTTTCGTCTTCGGCTTTATCCGAGTTGGCCACCAAAGCTTTGCAAACTAAAAAAAAAATTTAAAAGGTTAATCGAGTAAATTAGGGGGAAAAAACTTGAAACGGCCGAACAAAAATTACAATAATTTTACCTTCCAAAAGCTATCTGGATTATTGACGACAAGCCAACAAATTATATCAGGGCCATGTTTTATATGAAGAAGTGTTTCTGCGATATCCATGATGGACAAAAGAGCAGGAAGTTCGGCCAAAGCGATATTTAAAACGTCGCAGATTTCTGGAATGTAAACAGCATTTTCGAATAGATCGGAATTTTACGAATGTTTCTAGGTTGCTTCTTTGTGGTTGCTGTTCTTCCTGGACCTATAAAACACCATTTATGAAAATAATTATAACATTTATGCAATACCAATGATGCTATATAAAGTATTTCGCTAAGGACCAATCGTAGCCTTCGAGTTGGGTCAGAACGTTCAAACTCCATGGCAAGCCCATTCTGAATTGATTGGACGAGGAGACCATCGGAATGAACACTTCCGCCTTTTTGTCTATAAAATTTCGTTAATTTAAAAAGTAATGTTTGATTGACATGCCTTAGCTGTTGCTCCTTTTTGACTTCGACTTCCAGAGCGTGGAAGTCGATGGAAAGAAGAGCGACGATCGAATTGACCATTTCGATTCCGGAAAGGACTGTAAGGATCTCTTTTCGGCTTTCTGAACATTTTTTCGTCGAGTCGATCGGTGAAATGAGACTCATACGTACGAGACATGGTAATACCGGCCGGAAATACTTAGGGTCTATTTCCGAAAGGGTTTTTACATCTAAAGAAAGTATACTTCGGTACACATCCGGGTTTACCCAAAGATCCATTTCTTGAAGAACTCGAGTACCCCTTTTGGTACGTTTTATTATCAATTAACCAAAATTTAAAAAAAAATTGTTTACGACTCTAATGTAAATAATTTCCAATGGTAGGTTACATAAAAAACATGTTTATTCGTTTGACATGTTT
>JACGAQ010002927.1:0-35105 GCA_014119065.1 Orius insidiosus | reverse complement strand
GATATACTGTAGGGAAAGGGTTGTAAAAGCGGTAAGAGCCTCGAGGAAATTTCATAAAATTCGTTACAGTTTTCGATTCAATTTACGATCACGTTGTGGGCCGTAAACTTAAAGTTTCCTATTAAACAGTTTACTATTTGTTTTGTGTCGTAAAGTATATTATTCTTTTACCAAGAGGGAGCCGATAGTTTATCGCTAATTGATTGAAGGTTTCCCCTTGTGAAAATAACGTTTTAATCACACTAATTTAGCTTAAAACTACTTAGTTTCTTCCTTTCAAAGAAAAGCGTCTAAAAACAGAGTTTCTCGTCGGGAGTACCAGGAAAACCGCCAGAAATTTCGTCTAAAAGAGCGTTTTTTGATAGAAAGAACGAAGCGAAAAAACCTGAACCTGATGTACCGCAAAAAGGACAAAATACGGTACATATAACGGATTTTTCTTGATAATTCTCCAAAAACTGGCTTTACTCAACAGAAAGACTTGTGAAAACGCCCAAAACAAAGCTCCAGGGATTCAGTAAAAGGGTCCTTTGAACAGAAAGACGGAAACTCCCAAAGGCGACAAAGGTGTTTCCCGCCAGAAGGGCAGAGGAAAAAACGCCTAAAACTGAGCATTTCTCAAAAGAAAGAAGAAGGAAAACGCCAAAAAACTGACTATTCGTCAGATGTATTGTACTAAGTAAAAAACACATCTCTGGGTTATATGAGGCGCTCCGGATACGAAGGGCGAACTCGACAATTTTAAAGTTTCGGTTTTTACGTATTTAAAGGGGAAAAAATGGCGAACTCAACATAAAAATTATATGGGTGTATTCACCAAGAGGTCTAGAATCTGAAAATGAAAAAAAACTGACGTCGAGGGATCACAATACTTTAAGGAAGTTAAAAAATTTGTCCGATGTCGAGTTCGCCCTTCGTATTCGGAGGGCCTCATATTAGGGCGCTTAAAGTATGCTAAACCTTCATACCCAACAGTCTTGCAGGTTTAGTAGCTTTAGGCATGTGGTAGGTAGTTACAAATCAGTACGTTCTAAACAAAAAACGATTTTAGTTTTTAATTAGTCAGCCGGCGTTCATTAATTAATTTTTATGGTTGGTTGAGATTTGCATATTTTTTAAATGTAACACGTTCACTGTTTTTCCTTCAATGGCCGCAAATCTCACCCAACCATAAAAATTAATTAAAAAATAAACGGTACTCCGGGAATTCAATTAGTACCTATTTATTTCCCGGCGATCAATTTTTATGATTATTGCGCAATGAAGATCGTTTCATCCAACTTTTCAACCATCCGGTAAGTACGTACAACTTTAAACTTTTGAAACTTCTACATGCGTTTTCCTTGCCTGAGTTACATACTTCATTCTTGACTAATTTAAATCGCTTGAGATAAACTTTGTTTTTGCCGTGGTTGCTCAAAGCTTAGGTTGTCTTACACGTCGGAATTTTCTATACGCTAAGGAAGGTTGTGAGAGAGAGTAATAAAGGAAAATTTTGCAACAATTTTATAATATCGTCGATGTACCGAATACGAATTACCGATAACCGGAAGTGATAAATAAGTTTTTAGGCTTGTCTGAACGTCTTTTTGAAAGCTGAGCCTCCTCCAAATATAGCGTAGAGAATTTTTTGAAAAGCAAACAAACGCTAAAGATGGATTAGGGGGAATTTCGTCCCACCGATTGACCCGAAAAAATTCCAAAAGATGCCTCTCTATAGGGATAAAAACTGACATAAACTGCTAAAAAAATTCAGCGCTTTTCGATAAAAACATATTTTTTCTTCATTTTTTAGACAAAATGGAGGTGGTTAAAATGTTATGTTAAAAATTAATTTTATGTCCCTCTGTCACATAAATGCCAGTAACAATCCCGAAATATCTAAAAAGACTCGAGGTTCCAAAAAAACGAATGAATGGATTGGGGAATCGAATGCTGATAAGCCCGCAAAAAAATTATATTTTATTAATACATAATTTTAAATGGTTTGCCTAATGAAAGAGGTTAAATCGTTTTTCCAGCCATGAATGGTGGACAAACATGAGGAAAAAGACAAAATGGCCAAATAAAAGCGAAAAGCGTGTTTTTTGAAAGAAGTTAGTGAATATTGACCTCATTGAGTTTTTAAACCACATTTAACTTACTTGGATTTTCATTCATTAAATTTTTATATCAAAATCTTCCTAAAAAAGAGGAAGATGAAAAAAATAAATAAAACGATGGTTTTTTTTCTTCAGGCCTCGGCTAAGGTTAGACGTATTCGGGAAGATCTTGTAACCTCCCTCAGTCAAAAGAACATGATTTTTGGCTTATTTGTTGAAAGAGGATCTCAATTTTATTGAAAATTGAAAACAAAGCAACTATTTAACTTCAAAACTCAAAAAAACCTCAAGTACGTAATAAACAGAACCTATATTTTTTTACTAAAATTTTAAATATTTTAATGGAAAAACATCAAATCATTAATAACTTACGAATATTTAAAAAAAATAAATGAAATAACTAAAATTAAATTATTCCTAAACTGAGAGTCATGTTTCCAGGATAAAATTTGATGGCTGAGCTGAATTATTTTAACTTCCTCAAATAGAAGTTATTGTAACTCCCTTGTCGGGGCTCTGAGAAGGGTTTTCCAGACCCCACAGAGGAAGACTGATTAGTGATTTTTTTAGAATAAAATGTTTAAATCAAAGAACCCAGTATTCTTTAATAGAAAAAATTGAAATAATTAAACACTTACATACTTGTTTAATTGTTTAATTTTTTGTTACTTATTTATTTGGTACAGAAATAAAAAGGAAAATATCAAATTGTTACATTGTTTAAATTATACTTAAGTGTAAAAAATAGGAAGATTTTCTGAAAGAAATCTACCTAAAAAAATTGAAAAGCCTAGATCAACGCTTTTTGATTTAAGAAATTTTAAACAAACCAAGTGCTTATTAATTTATGATGGGAAAACCGTTAGTGGCAATGGATCGGTAAGTGACATCATAGCAACGGCAATGTGACGTCAAACGGGACCTACGATTGACGTCACCGATGCGTATTGAGCGCGAACTATATGATTAAACAAGACTTTAAAACAAACCGTTTTTTAAAAAGAACTTTTGTTCGATTTTCAAATTTTTTTTATTTTTCGTAAAATGATCAACGATGAGTCTACGGATTGGTTATGTCTCCACCTTTATTCGCATTTTAATAAAATTGTCAATTATATATTATTTATAGCATGAGAAAAAGAAAAGTTATCTTTTGAATTTAAAGAAAAGCATTTTTTTTATCCACATTTTACTTACAATTATGTTGGCACTACTTATTGAAGTTTAGCCTGCAATTATGGCACGAAATTTAAATAGACATTCAGCACTTATGAAAAATCTGATGGAAAACAAAATTCATAAAAGAAAGAAAAGAGATGAATTCAAAAAATAAATTTTATTTAATAATAATAAATTAAAAAATAATTTTTAATAAAAAGAAATAAATTTTTATAAATAAAATATAATTTTTAAATAATTTTTTTGGTATGCCAAAGATGATTTTAAAAATAATAGTGAATGAGCGAGAGAGAGATGTTGAAGAGTGGGTGGTTGGGGATGAACTGAAGTGAACGGAGGCAGCATGTTGAATGGGGGCGGGATCCAATTGGCCGGAGGTCGGGTGACGTCAGGGTGAAACAAGGACCTTCTGAATGGCTCTTAAAAACCACCCAGGAGCCGGAGGAGAGGCCGCAGAATAAAATGTACTTTTTCAAGGATTTTTTCCCCTTTCTCATTTCAAACCTCAACTCCAAAACTTTTTGCCTTCAAATAACAAAACGATAACTGTTATTTTGGTACAGAAGGATATGAGTTTAGTCATCAACTATCTGGAGTTTTCCTGGAACTTCCACTGAAGAGTGTAAAATATTTAAGTTTTCCAAAAGGATTTTTTTTTATGAACAAATGGTCAACTAATTGGAATCGAACTAAAAAGAAAGAAAAGAGATGAATTGAAAAAACTAACTTAGAAAATTTTTAAATTAATTCTTGTTATGAAGAACGGATAAAGGTTCAGCGAGAGGATTTCTGAAAAAAAAAAAAAAAAATTTTTTCTAAAAAAAAATTTTAAAATATTTTTTATGTACAATTTTACTAATATTTCATAAAAAACGAAAGTCTGCCGACCTAATTTAGCAGCTATGGATTTTCCGATGCAGAGGGGTGAAGGGGTTTGTTTAATAATTTTTTTCTTCTCTCTTTCCCGTCTTCCGCTACCCCCACCATTGGATTCATTTCTGTATCGAGCCTACTGACGTTGAATATGACGTCATCGTTTTGGGTGCATTGCCAGACGTCTGCATCATTACATCTACATGACGGAGCACAAAATCAATAAATTCTTAGGAACTGCATCATGAATTACTTATGAGTTATCGCTGTTTTATTTATTCTAGCTGGCCTGTCAGTAATATATTTTATAGTTAGGAAAATTATATATGTATCTGGGACTTTAAATTAACCGTAGCCAATCGCAACAGGAGTTTCTGGTCTAAAAATTTTCTTTTCATCCGATTTTTCATTTTTTTGGGGGGAATTTGAACGTCCGTCTATATTCCGATCTGCATCAAATTATCTAAAAAATACTCCTTATATTAAATATAATTGATTGAATAAAAAAAATTAGTGTAGGGAGAAATTTGGGCTGTTCACCACCGTTCCGTGTTGCTTGGCTTTTGGTGACATTAATTTTTTAACGTTGTTTTCGATATTACTTCATCAAATCACACCTGACAACTGTGCTACTTAGTTATGTTTAAACTTGTTTCACTTCTGTAATTTTAATTTGACTAAATAAACATGTTGATATCAATGAAGGACTGGAGTTGAAAAACACTCCTAATAACCCTGGAAAGTTTAGAAAACTTTTTGAAACGTTCGAAGTCTAAAAGGACGAGTTTTCAAGAAAATGCAAGCGTTTAGGGTCGACGGAGGCGGTATAGGGAGCCTGTATCGATCTGGGAGTGACGTCATAAAAAAACCGACCTACCTCAATAAATCGTCATACTTAAAGACGTCATATCCCCGATTTACCTCATTCCTAATACGTTTGAATTCAACCAAAATTAAAGAAAGAAAATAAATTCTTCGATGTCGTAAAAAATAAATGGAAAAGAGTCTTCCAGAGCTTTTAGAGGAAAACTGATTAGATCTTTACCAATCATAAGATTGACTGTGTTGCCGGCCGTCCGTCGCAATTTTCCGGAGAACTTCAAATTTCATCAGATTTTTACCAAACTCACAGAATCTTATTTTCTTGGTAATCTTAAAAATTTCGAGAGCTTTTTTTTTTTTTTTTTTTTTTTTTTTTTTTTTTTAAATTAGCAAAAATAGTGAGATATGTCAGTCTGGTTTAATGCACTACGTCTGTACTATTGGCCCGATTTTGGCGGAATTTTTACAAAAAAAAAAAATATTCCAAAATTATTGTAGAGAGAAATTTTGGGTTTTACAATTAACCAATAATGGAGGAAGAATGACTGTGATAACGGGTATCTCATGACGCGTTTCGGCTTAAAAATCCCGTAGGTGAGCTATTCCCTCTATCATAATCATTCTTCTTTTCACTGTGCCCCTACCTCCGAGAGATTTAAGCGGCCCACAGACGCACAATATTATTGTGCCATATTTGGGTTTGCGCAATAATATTGATCGTGTGTAGAAGAAATTGAAAGGTTGCACAATATATTGCGTGATGTTCAGAAAGTTGAAAATATATTGCACAAACGGGTAAATATTGTACCGTCTGTTGGCAATATCCCGCCCGTTCTCGTTTCTCTCTGTAACCTAAACTGTTAACCTTATCAAAACAAACCTAAAACTTTAACACGTGTATCATTTTGTTGTTATTCATTTTTATATTCATATTTTATATTCATTTTTTTTTGTTAATATGGACAAGGTTAAGGAAAGACAATTTTTGAGTGAGTTTATTGAAGTTTACAGAGGTCTTCCGGCTTTGTGGGATGTTAAGTGTAAGGACTATTCAAATCGTGTGAAAAAGGCGGAGAATTACGACGAATTATTAGGGAAATACCGCGAAAAATACCCAGAGGCAGACAAGTCGCAAGTGGTGAAAAAAATAAATTCACTGCGAACCAACTTCCGTAAAGAAGTTAAAAGGATTCGCGAAGCAGAAAAAAGTGGTGCGGGTGCCGAAGACGTGGAACCAACTTTATGGTATTTCGAAGAAATGAAATTTCTTCAACCTCAAGAAACACCCACCGATTCCATAAGCACCATGGGGGATGATAACGAGGATGATAAAGATGATAACGATGCAAATGAAACCAACCGTGCAGTAAGTACTTTATTAATATTTTTCTCTATAAGTTTAGCTTAGGTAATAACTTATTATTTTGAAGACATTGTTATTATTATTTTCACGCAGGTATCCCCATTTTGTTAGTTGGTTGAGCCACTTGCGCCTGAAATTTTCCATTGCCATGAAACCTGGCCTTCATTGTTAAAGAAATTACAATAAGTATCTCTGACTGCTTTAGCACTATTTGCTGCGTTTTTGTTGGTGGTGTTATGCTGAAGTGGGGTTATCTCATTTATTACAACTTCCCTCCACGATCCATTCGTGATGACGCCTGCCTGTAAATCCTCACTATCCACGAGATTTGTAGTGACGTAAGCTCGTGATTGGCGTTTGCGTAGGAAGTTGTGTAAATAACAACATGCTAAGGCAACTATTTGAGCCTTTTCAGGAGACAGTGCTATTGGCTTCTGCAGCACGCCAAATCGGCTGACTAAGATCCCAAAAGTATTTTCGATCACCGCCGAGCACGACTTAATCGATAGTTGAAAATTGTCTTTTCCATATTTAATGCTGCTTGAGGGTAGGGTTTCATCAAATTTTGTGTCAGCCCAAAAGCATCATCTGCCAAAAAAACGAATGGCAATATTTTCTGACTATACGGGAGTTGTGCTGGTTCCGGAATCCTCAATGTATTACCAGCAAGCGCTTCCCCGAATTTCGTATAACTGATTACACCACCGTCTGATATTCGCCCATTTACTCCTATATCAACCATAATGAACTCATAGTTGGCATTTGCCACTGCCATCATCACAATGCTGAAGAATTTTTTGTAGTTGAAGTAAAGTGATCCAGAGTTAGCGGGTTTCTTTATTGCGACATGCTTCCCATCGATAGCGCCCAGGCAATTTGGAAAATTCCACTGATCGTAGAAATCTTGTGCAATTTGTTTCCATTCTTCCGTTGTAGTTGGTACCTGCAAAAAAGAAAAATAATCTTATAGAAATAGAAAATTCTCAGTTTTCAGCGAAAGATGAAATTAAGCTTTTTCTTTTTTTTTTTTTTTTTCAGGTGTTTGGTGAACCTCGTGCAAAGAAGAGGAAAAGTAAAGCTCCAGATCCCACTGAGGAATTGGTGAAATTGGCTTCTAAACGCCTTCAACAACCGCAAGACGACAGCGACAAAATTGCCGCAGCTTGGGCAGTCGAGCTCAAAAAAATGGATCCACAGCAGCAGATATTTGCGAAGAAAGCCATCAATGATATTATATTTGAGGGACAAATGGGGACGTTACATCGTAATTCAGTGGAAATTAATAATATTTCACCGGCACAGTGAAAAGAAGAATGATTATGATAGAGGGAATAGCTCACCTGAAGAGGCTTTTTAAGCCGAAACCTCGTCGTGAGATACCCGTTATCACATTCATTCTTCCTCCATTATTGGTTAATTGTAAAATCAAGCCCCTTGCGGAATACAGACGCAATAAAAATTAGAATATCAGAAATTAGAATGTTCTCGCCCATTACGTGTGATCTGTATATACGAAGACTTTATTTTGTCTACCTTGATAATGAAAATTTTATTTTTTTTTTTTTTTAAGGTAGATTTCTTTTCTTCTAAATCTATTCTATTTAATATGTAAACGGCGTATTTCGTGGAAACTCGGATACAAATTTCGGCTGTTATGTGCTTAGGAAAAAACGGGACGGACGGCCGGCACCACTAACAACTTGATAGTCTGTAAAGATCACTGATCAGTTTTCCTCCACGGGTCAAGAAGATGCTGAAGTGGAGCACATAACTGCTCTTTGAGGAAGTTAATAGAAGAAATGAAATCTACCTAACATTTATACATTTTTTCATAAATCCCTACTCATATGACAAAAAATTTGGGACGTTGGTTCTCACTTCTCTTTGAGAAAGTTAATTTGAATGAATTCGACGATATGAAAAAATTATGTGGGCAGCAAAGTAGTAAGTTTTCCAAAAGTAAAGTAGCCAGGTACAAGTCTAGTACTCTCGAAATATTTGCACTGATTCCGTTCTTGAAAACAAAACAAAAAAAAGAATTAAAAGACGTCATAACAAAAATAAACAGTCAACTCTACGTGTAAAATTTCGAATGGACCCAATACTCTTATCTTATCTAAATACGTTTGAAATCACCTTTTTAAGCTGCCCTCGACGTTTTGAATCTCCCTCAGTTGAGCGGTTAGACCCAGACTGTTCCATTGGCTCAGGTCCTTATAACCTTCCATAATGTTTATTTACAGATTTTTAATAATCGCATTATCTGGGCTCATTCTTGCCATAATGACGGACGTTAAAATTGACGTTTCTGGAACTCTCAGCACACCCCGACTGTCGAAAATGTCGGGTAAGTTTCTTTTAAATTTATATAATATCATAAGTTCTAAATTTGGTCTTAAATTCAATGCAGTTCCGCCAACATTTTGACTGTTCCTTATGGCTATTGCACTTTCATATTATTCTTTTAAAAAGTTAAAATTGTAAAAGAACTTATTTGATCACTTTTCCTTTAGCAAGTTTTCTTGCTATCTGTCATTTCAACCTGTTGAATGTTGACGTTGCTCAGAAATTCAACATATGGAGCCTAAAAATGTCGAATGCTCTCTCTTTTGTTCTGTTTATATTTCTTTACTCCTTAACATTTATACTTATTTTAGTCATTAAAAATAATATATGAACTTTGTTGTAGTAACACGTTTCAAAAGCTGATAAATTCATTTCCCACGTTGTCAAGTTTTGACAAGTCGTGCCGGGAAAGTATCAGACCATGGACGCAGTTTGCGAATACGAGCAATTTCAAGACTCCACCGAATGCAGTTCGTTTTTTCAAAAGAGCCGTCAACAACGTGAAATACTTCCAAGGGAACTACGCCATAATATCGATTGTGTTAATGGCCTACTGCCTGTAAGTTCACCGCATTGCCAACGTTTACTTACTTTCCTTTCAGTTTGACTTCCCACTTCTTCTTCTCTCGATTATCGCCAGTTTGGTCGCATGTTACATGCTCTCTTTGAGAAACGCTGAAAAGAAAATGGTGATAAGAGGTCGAGAAGTTCCATTAGCACAACAATATTCTCTCGTCGGACTCGTCTCTTTGCCTCTTTACTACTGGGCTGGAGTCGGACAGGCTGTTTTTTGGGTTTTAGGTACTTACAAAATTAATCCAATAAATTATTCTGATTTTTATTTTTTAGGAGCATCTTGTTTTGTTATATCAATACACGCAGGACTATACAACATTGACGCTATATTAAATGAACAAGACCAACTTGAAATATTGATACAAAATATTTAATCTTATATAAGACTTATTTATTTTTTTATTTAAATTCTGTATAATAAAATGTATATAAAATTTGTTTATAAATGGAATGAAATGAGCTTAATAAATTAATTGTATAAGTTTTAAATTAGGAAACCCCTTTGATAGAAGCGGACACTTATACTGACTAGTGCTATTTACACAGAACTTTGGTAGAGGAGGTTAGCAATTGGTGTATGTGTCGTTAGCATACATGGCTCGAGTTAGTCTTAATTGAAAGTCTTTGTAAAGCAATTTTCCTCCGAGAGGTACTCTATCGAGGAACATGAGATGGTCATAAGGCAAAGAGCTTTTCCGTTCATGATGAATCTATCGGTCGCTACGTTTGGAAGGTGATGGACTTCAGCCATGTACTGAAGCCATGTTGCGACGTCATGTCTGGTCCAGTATCTTGGATCTAAAATATAAAAATGATTAAAATTATGATTTTGTTACTATAAATACCTTGAGGAATACTAGGCTCGTTTGATCCATGGGAGACCCACTGATTGTAGTAGTTAGGACTGGACAAAAGCTCCGTTTGCATTATGATGTCTCTGAAAAGAATAAAAGGGTGAAAAAAATTATTTCTCACAATCAACAGAGCTGTCCCCACGGGAACTGCTAATTAAATACTCTCCCTCTCTTTCTAGACTTCAGGGATCATTTGAATTGGTATCCTGTCCATTATTTGAAATGTCCCTATGGGCTTCCTGTGGTTCACAAAATACTTCCTGGCCATTGTGGAAACTACAGCCTCCTCAAAACCCTCATTTTAATTGTTGGGGTAAAAATTGCATTTAGTGGACATTTTTATTTTGGAGCGGAATACCATGTGTACTTAGGACGTGGAAACATGATATTTTAAGTGACCAACGTCCGGAGGTAATTAACGAAAGGAAGAAGGCAGACGGGTGCCAAATTTTAGAGGCCATTTATCGAGGGACTGAAAGGTCGGAAACGTGACCCTAGAGGAAATCGACGGGTCAATTTATACAAAACGATAGGAGAAAACGTAAGGGGGGGACAAAAGGCCTACCTGACGGAAAAAGGAGACGCACGTCTATAGACAAATCGACCCCCAATCTGGCCGGAAGTCGAATACGTTTTCGAGGGTGGCAGATGCCATATCCGCTTATTTAGCGACTGCCCTTGTTAATTATTTCTCCACCTTCCTTTTCTAATTTTTCCCCCATTTAACCATCTCAGAAAGACTAATGTGTCCCCTCAAAAAAAGGCAAATCCTGTTAACTCCCCCATAGTCATTTGTCACCTAAACGGCTAAAAGTAGGTTCATTAACAGCCAAAAATATATTAATTTTTTTTAAACATAGAATTCGCTGAATCTCCAAGTCATTTTATCAACAAAATTATGTAATAGGGTTCAAAACTAGGGCAAATAAATCAAAACATTGCTTTGTTTTGCATTTTTGGATCTAAAAAAAAGGTTTCTGGATTATCTCTAGTTAGAAGGGTAAACTAAAGACCTTTTTTTTCGACCTCTCCCCCAAAACAACAAAGACGGACGGAAGACGTACAGAAACAGATGCCCATTACATTCCATCATATGGCATCAATGCATTTCCGTTTCCGCGACTCAAAAAGTACATTACAATAATTAAAACAATAATATAAACCTTTTTTATGTATAAAAAACTGTAGAAACTGGACACTGGAATTATTACGGATGTCTTTTCCCACGAGGATCTATCTGCAATTTTTCACGGTTCTCTTTTACAGATTGGTTGCAGTTTACAGAAAAAGCTATCAAATCTAAAGTAACAAGGTGATTTTCTTTATAAGAAAAAAAGGCACCGGGAAATTCTTTTCAGCAATTTTTTAACTTAATTTAAGGGGATATGAGGGTTTTAAGTTGGTTGGTTTGTACATATTTCGTTGTGAGCAACGGTTTTCGGTTTTTCACTTCTATCTTGGAAACCGTCGCTCAAAACGAAAAAATGTTCTAAGTAAACGTTGTAGCTACGGAAATTTACTACATAAAATATCTTATTGGTTTTTTCCGTCAGAGCAATATTTTAGGAGATATGAAGGTTTTAAGTTTTCAGACAGGCTCTGTGGATTATTAGTTTTTACCTCATAACTCCTTAAATATTGCTCTTACGCAAATAATAAATAAGGAAATTTTCGTAGGAAATCTTTGTACCTACAACTTTTACTTAGGACATTTTTTCGTTTTGAGCGACGGTTTCCGAGATAGAAGGGAAAAACCAAAAACCGTTGCTCACAACGAAAAATTTGCAAAGCAACTCACTTAAGAACCCTCATATCTCCTTAAGTATTGCTCTGACAAAAAAAACCAATGAGGTATTTTTTGTAGGAAATTTCCGTAGCTACTTTTACTTAAGACGTTTTTCGTTTTGAGCGACGGTTTCCGAGATAGAAGGGAAAAACGGAAAACCGTTGTTAACAACGAAAAATTTGCAAAGCAACCAACTTAAATACTTCCATATCTCCTAAAGTATTGCTCTGACGGAAAGAACTAATAAGATATTTTATGTAGTAAATTTTAGTACCTACAACTTTTACTTAGGACATTTTTCGTTTTGAGCGACGGTTTCCGAGATAAAGGGAAAAACCGAAAACCGTTGTTGACAACGAAAAATTTGCAAAGCAACTCACTTAAAAACCATCATACCTCCTTAAACCATCTACCTCAAAGACAAGTTTCAACTCCTTTTTGCATAATGTGGGAATTTCGTTCTCCAAATTATGTTTTGCTAGAATTTGAGAATGTCTCAATATTGCCTAGTGGATGTTAAACCACTAAAATTTATGATGATAGGGGGTTTTTCCAGGGGTTTACAAAGTGTAGTACGCGGACCCTTTTATAAAAAAACGAAGTCTTCAAAAAACGAGATATTTCCCACATTTTACTATTTTTAGAGTTGGGGGGTTTTCACCTGGAACCCCATTTTTTCCGTCAAAATTTTGATTTGAACAACTTTTTTGCCTTAAAAAAACCCATTGATTTTCCCATATAAATTAGCCACATATCCAATTCAAACGGAACACCGGTAAAAGCGGCTGCTTGATGGTAAACCACGAAAAAATTATCGAAGTTCTTCCCATATGAAGTAAACAAATGGTGAAATTCGTTTTTGAATTGAGGCCCCGGATGCGTCCCAGGTGGGTATCGGCAGGTGCGAGAGGAGCCAGCATCTGTTCTGACCAGTTGCCGATGGCTTAAGCCGACCATTGTTCAAAAGGCTCGTGCTCAAGACTTCGATAAACTGTTGCGCTTCACTTAATCTAAATTCAAACCAATTAAAACCTTTTTTCCCAATTTCCTCAAGTTTTTAACTTTTAAACCAGAATATTGCGGTCTAGAAGTCGTGAGAAACAAAAACCTGCGGTCATTTCAGCCCCCCGCGATTTTCAACACGAAATATGTACCTATTTAATTTCCAAACTTGGAAGTTAGTTAAAGTTCTCATTTGTAATTCATTGTTTGCTCAAAAAGTGGTTTCTCACCCAACGAATCTCACGAAACAATAGTGAGAATATCCATCAGAATAGAAATTAAAAAACCCTTTCATCCGCTCTAAAAACAAAGTTTTTCTATTTTTTCTTCTTAAAAAAAACTTGGCTTCCAAATCGTATATTAGACCATCAATAAACTAGATTGAGACGAGAGTAAACAGATCACTTAAACATGTGTAGATTGGCGCCTTCTGATCTATTTAATTTAGAAAAAGAAAAAAAGGTGTTTACGTTATTTACCGGATATGACGAGATATTTGGGATGGGCGGTCTTAACCGATTGTAAATGAGAAAGATCCTCCTACACGTGGTCCGCTTTATCTTGGATATCCACTTCCTACAGCTTATCTGGTCTATTTGCCTGGTCGGCGCCCATGAAACAACCTCGTTTAATTAAATATTCAAAAGGATTCTCTTAAAAAATATTAAAAAAGCGGCTTTTTTCTGATGTTCGTACATTTAAAGGGGTCTCCAGGGGTTAAATACCCACTTGTTATAATCATCATAACTCACAGTAACGACGTCGTTTTTTAAGATAATTTTTTTTGGTCGATACTTAAATCAGGACGGAAACTACTACATGTGGGTGAACTTTACGAAATTTCATGGTAGGCGTAGGACGAAAAATAAAGCTTTTATAAAAAAAAATTTAATAGTTAGAAAGTCATGAGATTGTGCAGTTTCACTTTTTTTTAGAATAAAATGAAAGTTAAAAAAATTTCTTCCTTTGTCTTTTTGTATTTCGAGGTAAAAGAGTGATAAGTACCGTTTCATTAAGTGTTCATTTCCATAACGATGGTACTTCAACCGAAAATAAATAATTATTTGAAGATTTTATTCGTCAAATTATAAAGTGAAATTAGATCGGGAAAGCCATCGTGAATCGAAAATTGGATTGAGGGAAAAGCGGATTTTTATACCGCAAAGGCCGGATGTAGAACTGTTTTCGATTTGCCCGAAACCCACAACAAAAAATAATGTCAATTTCTTAAAGCTTATGTTAATTTAGAATTTTTTTATGATTGTAAATATTGATGATTCAAGACAAATTAGAAGGATAGAATTGTTAAGACTAATTGGAAGGATACATAGAATTTTTTTCATTTTGATTAAGTTCATGAAGTAGTAATGATATTACATCCATTTTGCAGGATTTAAACTGTGCTATTTTGCAATTAAATTCGATAATAAACAATTTAATATAGATTTACCGTGGAATTCCCATGCTGGGGAGAGAACTTACGAGTTGTATGGATAAAAAAAATGTAAAACTCACGATTTTAGAGCAACAGGAGGAACGTGGAGCGCAGGCGAAAATCGATGAATGGACAGGCGATCGTTGCTTCTTTTTTTCCCCTGACTTTCTTCCCTCTCTTTTTATTTCTTGAGCGGCGTGCGTAATTTCGACGTTCGACGGAGCGGAACGTAGCGATCTGTGGTGTAGGGACGACTGCGGAGTGCGGACTGACGCTTGAGTTCTTGAGGGGAAGAAGCCCCTACTCTACCTATCCCAACCCTTGTCACCTTCTTCCCCACTTTGGTCCTCCGGAGGGTGCTTTATTTATTTGTTTCATTTAGTTTTTTCTTTTAAGAAAGATTCGATATATTATTTACTAGTAGTTACTATAAGAAAAACCAGTTGAAGGTTTGGTAGATATGTTCAAATTGATGGCACAAAGAAGCGTTTTAGTCCATCCGGATAAGTGCAGGTGTAGACATGCTTATTCAGAGAAAAATGCCGCTCGTTTTCCATAATAAAATTCCCTTTTTTCTCTCTTTTATCTTCTTCTTGCCCCGTAGAGATTGGTCCCATTTTCACCACCTGGAGTTTGGAAAGACACTTTTTAGCGTCGCAAGAGGTTTTATAGACACCTTTTAGCGTCCCTGGAGTCTGGTAAGACACTTTTTAGCGACCCGAGAATTTTTATAGACACTTTTTAGCGTCCCGAGAGGTTTTATAGACACTTTTTAGCGTCCCTGGAGTTTAAAAGACACTTTTTAGCGTCGCAAGAGGTTTTTTAGACACTTTTTAGCGCCTTCCGGACATCGAAAGACGCTTTTTAAGTTCCTTCCGAACGCCTAGAGGCACTTTTTTTAGCTCCTCCGGACGTCCATAGACCACTTTTTAGCTCATTTCTCACGCCTCTAGACACTTTTTAGCGCCTTCCGAACGTCTAAGGACACTTTTCTGCGCCTTTTTGAACTCTAGAATTTTTATACACTTTTTAGCGTCCCCAGAATTTTTATAGACACTTTTTAGCGTCCTCAGACATATTTTAGCGTTCCAGGAGTTTGGAAAGACACTTTTTAGCGTCGTAAGACGTTTTATAGACACTTTTTTAGCTCCTTTCTTACGTCTATAGACACTTTTTAGCTCATTTCTTACTAGCTTGTGTAATAAATTTCCAATTGTAGGCAGAAAGGGCTGTTTACTCCCATTCCGTGTGGCCTGACTGGGCGAAGACTCATTTTTTCTACCTTCAAACTTAAAACAAAATTATTTTCGACTCTAGATATGAAAAATTATTTATTATTATTATTATTATTATTTATTTATTTATTTTATTTTATTTTATTTTTATTTTTTTTTACTGTAGAGATGAAAAATTATTAGCGCTACTATATGGAAGTTTCCATTTAAGTACTTCTTAAACAAATTTTGGCACATTTATAGATTTTATTTTGGTCAATATTATTATTTTTATTATTTTTTTTTCTTCAATTTTCAAAGCAAGATAAAGAACTTAATAGTTTTACGCTATTTTATAAAATTTGGTTAGTGCGAAAAGCGAAGGCTCTTGATATCACTGACAACTCCAGGTGTAGACTACGAAGGTATTTTTGAATTTCCCTTTGCAGGTCATTTCCGATGAACGGAATCGAACAGCCGTCGTTTCAGTTACAGGAAGCAGATACTCCCGTAAACATCCTGCCTCGATTGCTATTAATCCCAAATAGTCGATAGTTTAAAAATACTCCATCCCCCCTCCCAATCCACTTCCCATTTCAAAAAATTTTTCACGATTGTCGGCGAGTAGTAAAAGCTCCAAAAGGATTGGGGGAAAGAGCAAACGGGAAGTTTAGTCCGGGGTAAAATGGGAAACCCCGCAAACAAAAACAATTTGTTGGGGGCCCATTGTCGGCATTTCCGCCCCTTTACGCCAAAACTGAGTGACATATCATAAAAGTCACGATTCCTACGGGTCTTAACCGAGACCCTTCCATTCAAGAAAAGAAGAAAAAAAACTGACGTTTTGTTTACCTGTGATCGGTAAAGATCCCATAATAAAAGGCTTCCTCAGGAACTAAACAATCAACCAAACGTCCGAAAGCAGCGAAAATAAAACACATCTGGGAATACATTTCCGGAATGATTTGTCACCGAAAAAGTCAACGGCGTTTTCTTATTATAAATAGATATAACCGACATATTTCAAAGAGTTAATTATTTTACCACCCTCCCTCCTATAATTTAACTGATGATTAATTACCGTCAGGCTCTAACTATACTTCACGACTCGTTGAACACCTAACACAATAAATTAGGCTCGAAGTAAACCGGTCCTTTACTCGCTAACTTTAAATATTTTATCCCCGCTAATTTGAAGGAAATTAAGTACGGGGAAAATTTAATTAGGGTTAAAAGATCAATGAATTCTTTTCTAAATAAGGAGAATTTTAGGTGAAATAAAAGTTAATTGCCAAACGCTAGAGAAGTGAAAGAAAACGGACGCCACGGCAAAAGTTCCATCCTTTTTATAATCCCAAAAGTAAAACTAAGATGAAGAGAAATAAATAAAAGGTCATTAAATTCAGTAAGAGTGGAAAAAATGTCATGTTTAAAAAATGTCAAAATGACATTGGCTAAAATCCGTTAAAATTGACCTAGGATACTCGTTTTTAACTTCCTTAAAGAAGTTATTGTGATACCCTCCATGTCGGGTTTTTGGGGAGGGGTCTTCCGGGGTCCGGAGGGTAAAATCGAATATTGATCTTTACCGATCTCAACTTTGTCTGTGGTTCCGGCCGGCCGGCCGGCCGTAGCATTTTTTTCCGGAACACTTTACGGCCACAGTTTTCATCCGATTTTCACCAAATTTTTACACAAATTTCTTTAGCCGGTGAAGAAGAATATGACGAGGGCGATTTTTGAATTTCGAAAAAATGGCGGAGATATGTCTGTTTGAAATTTTAAAAAATTCGCTGCGGCCGAACCGTTAATCCGATTTTCACCAAATTTTCACCAATTACTCCTTATATTTTTAAGAATTTTTGGTGCAAAGAAATTGCCACTTTTTAATCATTAATTTTTTTTAGTAGGGAGAAATTTCGTACTTCTACCCTTTACGAGAGGCACATCCCTAGGCCAAAGAGCCCATTATTTCTACCTTGAGACTTAGAAAATTTTTCGAAAAAAAAAAAAAAAAAGAAGAAGAAAAAGAAAGAAAAACCCGGAAAATTTTTCGAAAAAAAAAGTTAAAACTTAGAAAATTTTTTGAAAAAAAGAACTTAGAAAATTTTTCAAAAAAAAAAAAAAAAAACCCGGAAAATTTTCGCAAAAACAAACTTGCAAAATTGTCCTTTATACTTTCCCTCCCTACTAAATCCCCTTCCTTTATACTTCCCCCTCCATTATACCTCCCCCTCTGTTATACTTCCCCCTCCGTTATACTTCCCCTCCCATATACTTCCACCTCCCATATACTTCCCACTACGTTTTACGTCCCCTCCGTTATACTTCCCCCTCCTATTGTAGATACTTCTCTTTAAGGAAGTTTTCGTTAGAAGCTCTTCAAACCAGTACTTTTTTGATTCCGCTTATTTTTGTCCGAAGATTATTTTTAAACAAGATAAAGACAGACATTATTAGAAAAAAAAAACATTCCCTACAAAGAGGTTACTTTCTTGATGTTATCCCCAGTTGTATTACCGCAATAAATAAAACTTTGGGTCTCCGCCTTTAAAGAAAGCTCTCAATATTTTCAAACTAGTAAAGTGTTCCAGAAAAATGTGACGGACGGGAGGCACAACAGACACCCTGCAAAGACCACTAATCAATTTGGCTCAAGAAGCTCTGGAAGAACCTTTCCTTAAGACGTGGAGGGTGTCACAATAACTTCTCTTTGTTCCACGAGACTGAAAATTTACGTGGCAAAATTATGATGAAGCTTTTCCTACTTTTCCGAACAACTAATTCTGTGAAAGGGCCACTAATACCTTGCAATACCCAGGGTATTAGAATTACATTAGTATTTACCTGCTTCTGTAGTGACATTCCCCTATTTACAACCCTTCATTGTCATCCAGTCCCTTTTTTCACGCTCATTTGACATATTTTTCCATTTTATTGTGTTGGACGTCCTGGTTTTTCAGAACTTTTCCAAGTATTTAGTTAGGTAAAGGAATTTCACAGTACGTTTATTACCCATTTAGCTGCTAAATACTTCCGTTTGACTACAAAATAACTTTAAAAAGAAAGAGGAAAATAAAACTTACTTTTGAAGTCGATTTTTTATTTCTTTTGTATGTTATAATAAGGAATATCAAAGTAGATATCAAATCTAATTACGATTAATAACCACACATAATGCTTTTTTATCACCAAATCCTTACCAACAAGAGAAATAAACTTCTCTTTAAAATAACAACAAAATTCAATTGTTTACATGCAGGGGACTAACAAAAAATATCAGACGTGGCTTAAAATTTTTAACCACCAGTATTAAAAAAAAAATTGTTTCTGAAAATGAGTTTTTCAAAGAAGCTTGAAAAAAACAAACAGGAATTTTAAAATCATCCCCACATTTATGTACAAAACAGGAAAAGAGGTATGTACACAGATTACAAAAATTAACTTTAGAAAATTTACAAAACAATAAAAATTGAAGCCGGCAGTAGTAATAGACCCAGAATTACCAGTTTTATTTTGATTTTTGAAAAATTATAACAAAAAAAAACTGATAGAAATAAATAAATAGATCAAAATGTTAGGTTGCACCTAAATCAGTCACTGAAGAAAATTAATGTGTTGATGACACAAGAGAAATCACAAAAATGGTCCCAACTATAATTTTTTCATGAAAGATTAACTAGGAAAAAAAAATTTTATTTGATATTATGAAATAGGGTGGAATGTCTACTGAAAAAAAAAATTATTTTGTAAATATACACAGAACAATCCAGACATTTAAATAATAGGCGATTGATCACAATGATGATGAAGGGTTCGAACGACTAGTATTCGATAAAAATTTGAATATTCGCTACATCCTAAATAAACTCGAAAGGCAATTCTCGTTACTGGATAAAGGATCTATGCAGAGTTTTTGTTTGTTTTCGAGTCGGGGTAAATCCCGCATGGCAACTTTTTTTCGAAA
Source organism: Orius insidiosus (assembly GCA_014119065.1). Lineage (NCBI taxonomy): Eukaryota > Metazoa > Arthropoda > Insecta > Hemiptera > Anthocoridae > Orius > Orius insidiosus. Next base: position 15,586 of record JACGAQ010002927.1, on the reverse strand, counting down.
CCGTTGTCCCACATTTTGTCCGATGAGCTGTAAAGTTTATTGTAAAATTAATATAAATAATTTTTTTTTTACTTACGGGGCTAGTAACTTTTTTGAACATTTCCTTTTTGGCTTTTTCGACTTTAGGACCTTTTTGGACTTCACGCATCATCCTGTCGTCTAATTTTTGTAAATCGATCAAACTCACATCGGGAATTTGTTTCATAACCTGTAAAATTTAATTGCAATTAGGAAAGAAACTGATGGGAATGTACGTTTGAATACTGGCTTTGAGACAGATTTTACCTGCCATACAGCTCCCAGCCCCTAACCCACAATTTTTATTTTTTTCTGGCATTCTCCTTGTTCTTTTAGCCTAGTCTTATTTCTCACAATACCCAAAGATTCCTTGGTCTTTAGGGCTCCAGCGGTTATAAGTCAAGAAAACCCCTTTTTAACAGATTTTTGGAACCAAAAAACTACCTCTCACAAAATTTTCTGGGGTTTTCTCAGTTTTTTTGGCTTCAAAACTTCCTCTCAAACAGCATTTTGTTTGCAGGCGCCCAAGAAACTTCCTTGCTATGGATAGGAGTTTTTCTTGGTTCATTTTCTTTACATACTAGGTGTCCCAAGAGTATAAAAAATAAAGAAAAACCAAAATTTGACTTACCAGAGTAATGTTGGGTGCGATGGGTCTTAAAATTCCATATAAAAGAGTTCCGAGAACTAATAATGAACCAGAATTGGCGTCATGTTGTCCATGTTGTTGTAAACCGAGTAAAACAGAAGAAATCGCATGCGAGGCTAAATCAGGGCCAACTTTATTATTGGCAACGAGAAAGGAAATAACGCCGCCGACAAGGCCGGTACATTTTAAACTGGAGATGCTATCAGCCCAGTATAAGCCACGAAGTAAGCAAAGGGTGATGGCATGACAGGTCGTGTCATAATGTAAAACTTTGACGCCTAACTCGCTTATCGCTTCGCTTTGTTGAGGAGGTTTTACTTCGGAGTCTTCAGAATCCATAACGCCATACAGGACGACTTTTAAAACATCGAGGTACTCCCGCGTAATCGAGCGGTTCAACATATCTTCCAGCATCTCCTGCGTATCAGTATTCTCTTCATCCAAACTTCGGTTTTCGCTCAATTCAGACAAATGCTGCCATCTTGCACTCAACCTATTAAACACTACAAAAACACAATAAGAAAAAAATTTAAAATTAAAAACGTACTGTAAGGCGTGAAATGCGCTAAAACTGGTAGGAGAACAGTATCATAACAGGTCACTGGGCAACTTGTTACAAAAGACTTAGAAAAACTCTGACCAATCCTCGTAATCGATAATCCGGAACAAACTAACAAAAAATAAAATTATAAAATAAAAAAAATTATTTTACCAACCTCCAAGTTAGAAAAGACGGTACTAGATAAAGATATCGCTAGATTATCGACGAGATAAATATTATGAGAAAGGGAATGAAAAGCGTTGGCTAAAGTATGTGATGCGTCATCGTGAACGCTGGAGATAAAATTCTGCATACGCTGAAGCGGAGTCGTTTCACCTTTGATGTCTGAAGACATCGGATCTGTTGAACCACATCCGATGCCTAATAAATTTTGCTTTTCCACATCCAACATTAAATAGGCTCCTTTATAACCCTAAAAAAATGCATAAGATGATGATATTAATATTTTTTTTACTTCTGATAATTGAGTCATGGCGTGAGGGGATGAGAGACCGTTAAGAACGTTGCATAATTTGAGAAGGCCTGGGAGAAGAGGTAAGACGTGAGGAGTAGCCGGATTGCGATAAATTGGATTCCCGATGCCAGTGGTACAAACTAGAAAACCTCCTCTGGCAGCAAGTTCTGGATCTGAAGGCCACATGCATCGTTTGACAACAGCCATCATCACATCAAGACACCACATTATCTGCGACCTATTTTGGCCATTGGTGTCCTCCGTGCTCGGCTCCACAGGAGGCTTATCTAGCCCAACATACGACATAAAATCGCTTGTCGAATTAAAAGCTGAATTCGTCATAGTCAACCATGGCTGTGAAATCGGCGTAATGACTTCGCTCACAAACTTACACTGCCTTTCATAATCACAAAGATGGTTACTTATCAACAAAAGAGCCTCCTAAAAAAAATTAAAAAAACATTCTTTTTCAAAAATAATAACAAACCTGTAAACAAATGGCTTCCATCGTAGACAAAGTATGAGGCTTACTTTGCAAATTGACAACTATGCTGTGAATCTTAGAAAAAACAGGGAGTAACAAAAGAGGATATTTTTGTGCTATTTTATCATCAATGAGGCGGCATGACGTCTTAAATTTTTAACACTTCTAGATCTTTGATTTTTCGGCTCCCCTGGCAACGTGAAGACCAAAGTTGCGAATATTTTATCCAGAACTCTGGGAAGATAGAACTAAAAAAAAATTTATTAATGAAAATTAAAGATAATGATGACTTACAGCAGTTGTTTCAGGAGGTGCCATACTCAAAAACACAAATAAGGCAGATATACAGGATAACATGGCGGATAACACAAGAGGATCTGCAGGTTCAAGAGCGATGCAAAGATCAAGAAGGCTTAGACCTCTGGCAACATCAGGTCTTTCTTTGGCCATGACGAGCTTCCCCAGGACAGCATCCAGAGCCTTTGAGAAAACGTTAATTTAACACTTTTAAATTATTTAATTATTACCAAAGAGCAAGCGTCCCATTCTAAATATGCCAACGAATTTAGGTTGCATGCATCCGCATTTGCTTGAGTGACGGTTTTTTGAATTTGAGCACCTAACCATCTTTCAACATATGTATAAGTTACCAGCGGAGCAACTAGTGTAGCCTGAAAAAAAAAAAGAAAAATTGATTTTCTAAATATAACAATTTTTTGGGCCAAGAAACTTTTGTCAAGGAGGAGAAGCCCACTCTGCTGCATCATAATTAGTTTGGCCCCTAACAAAGCTAAGGTTGCCCCAACGTACTTGTTTAAATGTGTCAAGAAGCTCCACTCGGTATCGATGAAAGAAGCCGTTGAATTCGTCTTCAGCGTCGTGATCCATACGAGCATACGCTTCCGGAGTGTTCGGCTCGACATTCGATTTCGAAGAAGGGAACGGAACTTTCATTATTTTCGGTCCAGCGGCTTCAACCCATTTCGGAACAAAACTTAGAAAAACTTCATCTTTTGATATCTGCTCGTGTTTCATAAGCGAAAGCCATAACGAATTCGCATAATAGACTAAAGAGAGCGATGAATGACGAGTGAAAGTCACTATCGCTTCTAAATACATTTCGAAATTCGGAGGCCTTGATTCAGTTTCTTTACTCCATAAAGAGCACAACTGAGTACCCAAACTTGTCAGCACCTAAAAAACAAGTTTTACTCTCTGCTTATAAGAGAAAAAAAATAAATTACCCTGGTAAGTTTTTTAAGAAATTGATAGTTTTTGTTCACTGAAGTATCGGCAGCTTGAAAAATACATCGCATCGCATCTTCGCTGAATAAAATCAAAAGAGGCCTTCGTTCATCCGGTTTTCCTTTTCTAGATACAATCTAAATATTGGCGATAAATAAAAGAAAAACAAATTTATAAGCTTACTTGAAGCAAACATTCAGCAGCGCCATCTTGAAAAAGTTCGTTATTTAATAACAAACAAAGGATCTGAAGAAGGCGACCGTCTTCGGCCATAATGTGGACCATAGAAACCCATTCGACGAAACCGCTCAAAGTAAGTAAAACAACCTGAACGACTCTAGCATGGGAGTTGGCCAAAACCAAATTCTGAACAGCAATACTGCTCTGGTACTGCTCAAAATGCTTAACGATAGACCTCGAAAGAATATAAACAAATCAGCCATATTAGAAGTCAGCGCTTGATATATATCCTTCCTTCTTTGATTTGATTCCAAAGTCTAAAAAAAGAAGGTCAAAATTAAGAAAATAAGATGATGTTTGCCTACTTGAAGAACGGCGACATCTTCGACGAGACGAAGCAAAACTAAAAGTACGAGTTCAGTCTGTATGCATCCTTGGGAGCTACATTGATTCAGTTCTGCCAACAATGTACCCCATTGTTGTGGCCATTCTCTTTTTATCATTTCAACAACAACCCTTGAAAGCGCATCCCTCATATGAGCTTTGTCTTCTAATAAAGTATCCATTCCACATTCCACCAATTTCATCGCATTTTCCTGTCAAAAAATTATATTTTAAGCATCCATATCAGAGTTGGGTGTTATATACAGGGTGTCCCAACTAGAATGGACTAGCACTTTACAGCAAAGCATTCGCTGCGGCCGATTTAGCCGGTAGGTCCGATTTTCACCAAATTTTCAACAAAAAATAGGAGTTTGAAATAATGAAGTTGGTGTCAGGACACCTGTGCACCAAAATCAAAATTCGTTAATTGCAATCAATTTTTCGTCAAAAAACAAGGGGGTTTACATTAAACTTTTTTTTTGTAGGACTGAATGCTTTGCCGTAAATTTGCTGGTCTGCTTTAGTTGGTACCCTGTATTGTCATCACATGATGCAATTTTGCACCACTTAAATCATGATTACCTTGATGAATAGTTTTTCTCCGTGGCTTAAATTGTACCACCTGTATTTAATACAGTGCTCCATTAATTGGAGGCCGAAGTGGCGGACGAAATGCGAGTATTCACGTTTTTGAGCTAAATATAGGCCGCATTGGATGCAGAGTGGACTTTTCTCTTTGAAAACTTCGCAAGCGTTGTACGCTTCGAGTCGCTCCTCGTGTGAAGCGTTCGGGTTCATCGTCAGCTCGACGGCAGCAGCCAGCTGCTCCGCCACGATCCCAATTTCGTCCATCTTAAATGAAAACAAAGAAATTTTGTTTAAAATTAGTCAAAAAAGACGGAGGAAAAAAAAACAAACTGCAAGAACATGTGCTCTGAAAAAACACGTTTCTTGCATAACATCAGTAATGAACTTAGAACAAGTTACTAATGATAAAAAAGTAAAAACAATCATCAACAATATGCCATTATAAAAATTTAACAAAGAATTTAGTCAAAAAGCACGATGAACATGCTGCACACGACGACCAAGATGTTCAGTTAGTCTCGTTTTCGTCGGAAAAAAAATCCTTACCGTTACTTGAGCTTCTGAGGAATCGGCTGAAGAGATGGAATTTAACTCGAAAAGAGTCAGATTTGAGTTGAAACTCTTCAAATGATTTAAATTTTCATTCACGCCATTTTCGAGACCTCAGAACATTTTCTAACCTCAGGATTGTTTACCGAAAAGACTGGTGGTTATTAAAAATCCAGGTTGTTCAACTTAATTTTTTTTAAGGAAACTTTTATAGAATTAGAAGTTTTGGTTTCGGCTTTAAAGTTTAATTAAATAATTAGTTTTTATGATTATATACAAGTTTGAGTTTCTTTGCGATTTTTATTGGATGAACGGCTTCTTATAAAAATTGGCATCCTTTGTTAAATTGGCGGCGTTCAAAATTCAAAAAAGACGCGTCCATACTATCACGTGGTTTCTGCCAACTGGACATTTGTTTATTTTGTTAGGAGCCACTGTCCTTTTTTGTGGGTTCTAAGATCTTCGCTCTATGGGTAAGCTTTCCTTTTCAAACTGATGGCTATCATTATTTTATGAATTAAGGATCCAGTTTTAAACGAAATGAAGACCGAGCAGTTTGAAGTGGTCGGAATCACCGAGACTTGCACCCAAGAAATTAAAATTAAATGGATTATAACAAATTTTTACGCAGAGGGCTATCATGCGGTTTCTTCTCCAGAATTTGAAGTTAAATTTTGCTCGATACGCACGATGTGGGTGATAGAGCTCAGAGGAAACCCTCTCCGTGGTGCTATTCACCTTGTACGAGGAGATAATTTAAAAATAGTTGTTGATGGGGATATTATTCTTTTAGATTTCTACGCTGATGATAACGTGCTTAGATTGTCAATTAGCCTTAAGTTTAGCCTTGAGAATCCATGCGATAAATTAATTAGTAAACCACCTATTTATGATGATCTTGCTAAACTGCGGAGAGACGGGAAATTCAGTGACTTAACCATTTCAGTTCATGGCACTGAGTTTAATGTTCATAAAAATATCCTAGCAGCCCGAAGTCCTGTGTTTTCTGCGATGTTCGAACATGGAATGAAAGAAGAAAATTCGTGCAAAGTTGAAATTGAAGATATCAAACTTGAAGTCTTTGAAGAATTTCTAGATTTCATTTACACAGGAAATGCCAATGTAGATAGTTATGCTGGTGAACTTCTTGTGCTGCGATAAATATGATGTCAAGGATTTAAAGCATTTTGTGAAGATGCACTTGTCAAGGATTTGTCTGAAGAGAATTGCTTTAAAACCCTCAATCTTGGTGACCTTCATGCTGTTGATAATTTGAAAAAAGAAGCGTTAAATTTTATCGCTTCCATTGATTGTATTGAGGACAAGAACGGTTTGGCTGAAATTACAAATTTATCGTTACTGAAAGAAGTTATTGAAGCACTTGTGAGTCAAAAGATATGATACAACTCGGAGATCGCTAAGCTCTTGTTTCCAGCAAAAGTGGAATCATCTTTCTAATAGACTTAACACCCACTGAAGGGAATCTTAATTGATTAAAATTCTTTAACTAAAAAAATGCTTGAGTCAAAATTATGATATCAGAAGTTAATTTTGTTTATACAATATTGTGTTTCTTGTAATAAAAGTTTTTTCATTTTGTTTAGCCAAATATGTATGTATTTAACCCAGAAATCTTTCTCATAATTCGTTTCCCTTGATTTTATGGCCCAGAGAATCCGTTTTTGGGTAACAGTAGCCCACAATAATGCCTGTTGGGATAATCCTCGATCTTCTGGTGAAAAAACTCACTTTTAACTTCCTTAAAGAAGTTATTCCTCCACGTCGGGTTTTTGGAAAGGGTCTTCCAGACCCCGTAGGGTGAATTCGAATATGGATCTATACCGATCTCAACTTTGTTTGTGGTTCCGTCCTTCCGGCCGGCCGGCCGTCCGTAGCATTTTTTTCCGGAACACTTTACGGCCACAGTTTTCATCCAATTTTCACCAAATTTCTTTAGCCGGTGAAGAAGAATGTAACAGGGCGATTTTTGAATTTCGAAAAAATGGCGGAGATATGTCTGTTTGAAATTTTAAAAAATTCGTGCGGCCGAACCGCAATTTTCACCAAATATTCACCAATAACTCCTTATATTTTTTAAGAATTTTTGGTGTAAAAAAATTGCCACTTTTAATTATTATTTTTTTTAGTAGGGAGAAATTTCATACTTCTACCCATTACGAGAGGCACATCCCCAGGCCAAAGAGCCCATTATTTCTACCTTGACACTGAAAAATTTTCAAAAAAGAACTTAAAAAATTAAAAAAAAAAAATCGAAAAAGGAAAACCCGGAAAAAACTAGAAAATTTTTCGAAAAAAAAACTGAAAAATTTTCGAAAAAAAAGGAAAGGAAAACCCGGAAAATTTTCGAAAAAAAAACTCGGAAAATTTTCGACTAAAAATAAAAATTCCCCCTTCCTTATTCTTCCCTCCCTTCGTTATACTTTTGTTCCATTATACTTCCCCCTCTGTTATACTTTCCCCTCCTATATACTTCCCCTTCCCATATACTTTCCCCTCCTATATTATTACTTCTCTTTAAGGAAGTTTTCGTTGGAAGCTCTTCAAACCAGTACTTTACTAAGGTTATACAATTATTTTTAACAGGTTTCTGTACAATATGCAATAGAGGATAGAAGGTAATAGAAATAGCTTTTAAATAAAATCTATTAAAAAAATATACAATGAACTTGTGTCATCTTTCTTTTTCTTTATCGTCCAATGTTACCAATGGTAGGAAGAGCGAGTCTACCGATATCTTACTCGACTAAAAAAGAAAAAAAAATTTTTTTATCACTTAGTTACTCTATAAAGGATAGTTTGTTTTAGAAGTAAAATCATCCATCCTCTGCAGTATCAAAGGGTATCCTAAGCAACGTAGACAAATCAGCCAAGCCAATTAGCACAAAAAAAAATCAAGACCAATAAAATGGCGTTAGGAGGCAGTGACAAAAGATTCGCCTCTTATCTGGATACCCTTTGCTTACCAACAACGTAGCACATAAATAAAGAAGCTGATAATAAATATGTAGTTTTCTAAATTACCAAAGTTTGAATTCTTGAAAGCAAGATTTGAAGAGACAAAGCATCTGTATCGACCGGCTGAAAAATATTGTACTGTTTCAACGGTTTGCAAATGACTTCACCATTGGACGATTTAAAATTGCACCTTTCACCTAAATCAGTTTAAATTAAGTCAATCGAATTTATTTTAATATTTTACCCAAAGCTAAAAGTTGCGATATAGTCTTTCCGAAATGAGATTCTTGATTTTTGTAAATATCATTTTGAACTTTTGTCAGTCTTTCTTGTATCCCAGTCAGTTCGCTTACTTCAGTCGTGACTTCATGAAGTGAACTGAAGAAACGAAAACAAAATTAAATTTTTTTCAATAAAAAATAAATTAATTTACAGTTGTAGTTGGTTAAGGCGTTGCTTCAAATTATTATGGCAAAGAATAAACTGTTTAGCTTTTTTCGCCATAGTCCAATTTGGATTTATCCTCAGTGCATTATCATAGCAATCCAAAGATCTTAAATAAGATTTTATTATGAATTTGAAAATATAGCTTTCTACCTTTCGTAATCCCCTAGTTTTAAATAAACGAAAGCTAAAGCGAAATAACCTTTCGCATTGAGCGGCTCATGATCAATGAGCAATGAAGAAGCAGCGCAGCTTCAGCGATACATTGAGCTTTTTGCAGCATCACACCAAGATTAAACAACGGCATGTATTTATATTCTCTAAAAAGGAAAAATTTGTCAAGGATTTCTCGGATTATATGCTCAACCGATTAGATAAATCGAGAACAAGATAAATAAGAAACTTGAATAAATTTTTTTTGTGTACCTCGAGGCAAAATGAACTGATCGTTTAATGCAGTCTATAGCTCTCTGACTGTCTCCGGCTTTACGCCAATGTAAAGAAGCTAAATTATATAAAAGCCATGAAGTCTTATTTTTGTTTAGACCATTGTAGATCTGTCCAGGACTCAAAGGTATTTCAATATCTGTTTCTTTCGCCCATGTAAGATTCCACGGTTGCGATAAAACCTAAAAATTAATAAAATAAAATATATAAAAAATTATTATAGCTTTACTTGTAAATGAGGAAAAGTCGCCATACTAAAATCGAGATCGCTGAATAAAGTACAGTCTAGTTCTTTGTAATCTGATGAATCATCATAGTCTTCTTTTCTAAAAAAAATTCTCATATTTTCAGGATTTTTTTCTCAATTAAGAAACCCAATTTTTATAGGATTTTCTGGGGTTTTCTTGAGTTTTAGGTAGATTTCTTTCAGAATCTACCTTTTTATCTGTAGTTTCTCTCTAACTGGGGGTTCAAAAATGAGATATTTTCCAAAATTTAAGATAAAGCTGTACATTTTTGGCCAATTTAAAGGTTTTCTTCTCCAAATCTAAGGACCTAAGGCCAAAACTTAGTATTTTAACCAAAATTTCGGTTAGCAATAAAGAAAAATGCACGGTTAGTCAAACTTTTGGTTTGGACAACTTTTTTGTAGATAGACAATCATTGATTGACCCCATAAAAAGTAGCCACTGATAAAAATTAAAAAGGAGTTCAAATGAACAAGGAAAACAAGGCTAAAAAGTTTGGGAATCCCTGATTTAAGACTTACTTAAGATATTCTAGCGAATATTCAATGGAGTTTTCATAAAAATCGATATCTTGAATTTGATAGCAGTCGCTGTTTATAAAGTTGATGTTCTGTTCAAGTTCAGATTCTGCACTTAGTTGGGACCATTTTTTATTTAAGTCTCTTTTGCGCCTTTTCAACTCGGCGAAGAGTTGGAGGAAGTCGTTCGCTCGGTTTTCTTGCTCGAGGAATTCAATCAGGTTATCAGGGCTGTTCATCTGGAATATGGAACTTTCCTGAAACAAAGAAAAAAAGTTCTAAGATAATATCAAATATGTAATGTCAGTCAGGTGGTAACACCTGTTGCTTTAAAGAGCACAATAATTTCAACATCTCGAAGTCGATGAGTCTGACCACTTTTTGTTCAGCAGCAGCAGATTGTCAGACACCTGCTGCTTCAAAGACCATTAGAGATAATAAAAAGTTCAAACAGTTTACAGTAACAGAGAGGGAACAAAGAGATAGGTAAAACATCAAATTTTGCAATGGGTAACACTGCAGATATTATACAGCAACAGAATTGGAGAATTGGTGCAACAGTACAAAGACAAGTGTTTGGCTAAAATGTTTAGTTTGCTGCAGAATCAATTCTGTACTGGCAAAGAAAACACATTTTTTCAAATTGGTTTACATAGTTGTAGAAGACACTGCAGAAATTGGTCTCAGAAACAGAGTTTATGCAGAAGAATCAGGACTACACAGACTAGCATTTGGCTAAAATGGTTGAGATACTTTGAGATAACACTGCAATATTGTTACAGCTAGCTGCTGAATTAGCACAGTACTTGATGAAGACAAGCGTTTGGCTGTTAGTTTAGATAAACTGCAGAAATTGGTTACAGCAACACAACTATTGCAGCAGAATCAGTAATGAACAGGACGCAGACAAGCAAGGCTGTTTAGTTTTAGACAACACTGCCGAAAATGGTTTAAGTAACAGAATTATGCTGCAGAATAATTTCTGTACTGGCAAAGACAAGAATTTGTCAAATTGGTTTACATAGTTGTAGATGAAACTGCATAAATGGTCACAGCAGCAGAGTTTAGGCAGAAGAATCAGGACTAACAGACTAGCATTTGGCTAAAATGGTTGAGATACTTTGAGATAACACTGCCGATATTGTTACAGCTAGCTGCTGAATTAGCACAGTACTTGAAGAAGTGTTTGGCTATTTAGTTTGAGTTAACACTGCAGAAATTGGTTACAGCGACAGAATTATTGCAACAGAATCAGTAATGAACTGGACACAGACAAGCTTTTGGCTGTTTAGTCTTAGACAAGACTGCAGAAAATGGTTAAAGCAACGGAATTATTGCTGCCGAATCATTTCTGTACTTTCAAAGAATACACATTTTTCAAATTGGTTTACATAGTAAAGAAGACACTGCAGAAATTGGTCACAGCAACAGAGTTTATGCAGAAGAATCAGGACTGCACAGACTAGCATTTGGCTAAAATGGTTGAGATACTTTGAGATAACACTGCAGATATTGTTAACAATGATATTGTTAACAGCTAGCTGCTGAATTAGCATAGTACTTGAAGACAAGGGTTTGGCTGTTTAGTCTTAGACAAGACTGCAGAAAATGGTTAAAGCGACAGAATTATTGCTGCCGAATCATTTCTGTACTGGGCAAAGAAAAGACATTATATTGGGTTACACAGTAAGTTGTAGATGAGATTGCAGAATTTGTCACAGCAACAGAGAACATTTCTGTACTGGACAAAGACTAGACAGTATGTCAAAGGGGACAACATTGGTTGTAGATGACACTGCGGAAATTCCACTGCAACAGTATTTGTGCAGCAGAATCAGTAATGAACTGGACACAGACAAGACATTAAGCCAAATTGGTTTACATAGTTGTGATGACACTGCAGAAAATGGTCACAGCAACGGAGAACATATCTGTACTGGACAAAGACTAGACATTATGTCAAAATGGTTAACAAATTTGTAGATGACACTGCAGAAATCAGTCACAGCAACAGTATTTTTGCAGCAGAATCAGTACTGAACTGGACACAGACAAGCATTTGGCTAAAATGGATTACTTGTAGGTAGCATTGCTGAAATCAGTTACAGCAACAGTATTTTGCAGCAGAATCAGTAATGAACTGGACACAGACAAGCATTTGGCTAAAATGGATTACTTGTAGGTAGCATTGCTGAAATCAATCACAGCAACAGTATTTTTGCAGCAGAATCAGGACTGCACTTGATACAAACAAGCATTTAGCTAAAATGGGTTACTTGCAGGTAACACTGCTGAAATCAGTCACAGCAACAGTATTTTTGCAGCAGAATCATTACTGCACTGTAAACAGACCAGCATTTGGCTAAAATGGTTTACTTGCAGGTAATACTGCTGAAAAAGTCACAGCAACAGTATTTTTGCAGCAGAATCAGGACTGTACTGTACACAGACCAGCATTAGGCTAAAACGGTTTACTTGTAGGCAACATTGCAGAATCAGTCATAGCTACGGCATTTTTGAGCAGAATCAGGATTGCACTGGACACAGACAAGCTTTTGTCTAAAATGGTTAACTTTAGATGAAACAGCAGAAAATGCTCATAGCAACAGAATTTATGCAGCAGAATCAAGACTGCATAGGACTCCGACAAGAATTTGGCTAAAATAGTCAAGTTGGAGATAACACTGCAGAAATTGCTGTGATATAGTTTACAGAAGTCATCATCGACTTCTTGAAGCAGAAAATGGGATCGCAACAGTGCAACGAAGAATTCTAAAATTACCTCAAATTGAATCCTTCCATTTTCCGTCACGACCCAATGAGTGTATGCAGCACATCGATTTAAAAAATAAACAAAATTAATTAAACACAGATAACGAAATTGGACATGCTGAAGATTTGAATTTTCCAAGGAGGTTTTCCAAAGACACTTCCTCCAGGTTATATCCCAAGTTGGACACCGTCTACTCATATAAAAAAGTAATTTTGGACAAATAAAAAAAATTAAATGAATATTGTTTAATTTTCAAGTATTGTTTCGTCGAGTAAACAATCTAATCTTATTCAAAGCAAAAGATTGGTTCCTAAGATCAAGGTCTTCTCGTCCTATAAATACGAGAGACTGCTCGCTGAGGCGCAGTTTGTCAGGCAAACATCCATCAGAAAGGAGTCCTTATTTCATCAAATTTTTTAAAAAACCTAAAACTTATCAATTTATTAATTGTCAGCATCCAGTGAGGTCTACAATTAATAAAAAAGCTTAAAATGGCTCAAGTTCGTCAGAATTTCCACGCTGATAGCGAAGCTTCAATTAACAAGCAGATCAACATGGAATTGTATGCTAGCTATGTCTACTTATCCATGGTAAGAATAAATATCTTGAATAAATCCATCAATGTCGTTTCAAATTTTTTCTTCCTATATTGTAAAAATTAAATGTAGGTCGAGCAGCAGGTGTGAAAAATGTATCTCTTTCTGAGCTTGGATGTACCCATAGAACTTAAGCAAAAAGACGCTCAATACTATTGTGCAATGTGCGTTGCACAATATTTTGACAGTCAATATTTTGGTTTGTGCCAAAAATTTTACTGTATGGAGGCGATATTGAAAGTAGTACAAGTTCAAAAGAACTTAAAAGTCGTGCAACTTATGAATTTTTTGCTTAAACAAACTAGATATTATTTTTCTGTAATAGGTTTCTTGATTTTGTTGAATTATTCTATTAGTCTAGTTTTTAGGACACAATCAAATTTTAAAAATTCCCTCTTTCACTAAATAGTGTTTAGGGAGAAAGGCTGTTCATTCTTTTTGAGTTTAAAACAAAATCATTCTTTGCTTTTAGGCTTATCATTTCGAAAGGGATGATAGCTTTGGAAGGGTTTTCACACTACTTCAAAAAGGCTTCTGAAGACGAAAGGGAGCATGCCATGAAGTTGATGAACTATTTGAACAAAAGAGGTGGACGCATTATTCTTCAGGACATCATGAAGCCCGTCAAAGACGATTGGGGAACCGCTGAAGACGCAGTCGCTGCTGCTCTCCAACTGGAAAAAGACGTCAATATGGTAAGCAAATTACTAATTTATTGCAGGTGGTTTGGAAACTGGGAAAGGAAACCATTTCGTTTTACGTTATGTTCTTTAAACTTGTTTTTCACATTTTTAGACAAACCTGATCGTTTTCACCAAAAACCCCATTTTACCAGATTTTCAGGGTTATCCCGTTTTTTTTTTCTTCTTAAAAAACCCACTTTTACTAGGAACCCCTTTTTACCGGATTCAGGCGTTTTCCTCGGTTTTTAGATGGAGTTCTCTTTTTATAGGATATTAAGGAGTTTCCTTTATTTTTGGAATGAGAAACCCCCTTTTTACAGGAATTTTCACGGTCTTTTGACAGAGAAAGCCCTTTTTATACAATTTTTAGGTTTCTTTTTTCTCTCTCCATTTTCACAGGACTTTTTCTCAGTTTTCAGAACCCAGTTTCCTCGATTTTTTTGGGGGGTTTTTTGGTTTTTTGAAAAACGCCATTTTTCAGGATTTTTCCCTTTAAAAATTAGCCCACTGCTGGCAGTAAAAGTTTTGGGAAACCCTTATAAAGACTAGGGGAAGCCGAGCTCTCAAACTTTCCTAGCATCCTCCACAAAATGATAAATCTTATCAAATAAAATTCGGGAATTTAATTTCTTCTGGGTCCTATCGCTTTTTATCTTTTAAGATAACCCGATTTTATAGAATTAAAAATTAGCCGTGGTCCAAGTTTTAAAAAAGCGTCTAAATAAGCTTTCATGGTCTTTCCCAAGGTTAAACCTTGACCTACTGCCATATTCGCAAATATTAAACTGGAAATATGTTTTTGTTTTTTAGAGCCTTTTGACTCTACACGGAATCGCTGGATCTCACAACGATGCTAATTTGTGTGACTTCATTGAGAATGAATATTACAAGAGCAAGTCGACTCTATAAAATCAATCGGAGACCTCTTGACGAACGTACGTCGTGTTGGCGAAGGACTTGGAATCTTCGTCCTCGACAAGGAACTCAAGTCTTCCTAAGTCAATTAGAAGGAGGTTGTGCTTTTTTTATATACCAGTCGAAAAATTCGTTATTCAATAGTTTATTACGAAATACTGTATTTTTCACATTCTCACATCAAATCACATTTTTTTTAGCGTTTATTTGGCTGTGTGATTTATTATGTTTTGTCTATTTTAATCAGTCTATTGTACATTTAGATGTTGCATCAGATACAAAAATCTGAACAACAATTTATTAAGTAATAAAAAGGTATATCAAGAATTTGTTTATATCTGTCTTCTTCCTTCTAATCTATTCTATTGAATGATGCATGTCTATAATATCTTCAAAAATTTTTGATTTTAGACATCAAGTACCATTGATAAGATAAGATTTTGTGCCAGTCATTCTTCAAAACTAAATTGCAAAATCAATAGAAAAAAATTGTTATTGTTATGTCAAATTGTGTAATGATGCCACCTGTTTCTAAGGTTTAAAAAAAATGTTTTTGTTTTATTATTGTGGGTAGTTATTACATAAGTCGTTATATGTGTAGGATAAAAGGTTTTAAATTAATAATTGACCTTGTGGAAATTTACGACCCCAAAGAAGAATGCGGACAACTTTTGGTTTTTGATATCCAGAAAACTGTTTTAAATTATTATTGAATTGGTATTCGTTTTTGGGGAATGGAAGAATTAATTTTAAGTTTAAAATTTTTAAAATTTAATGTAAAAATTTTTCTTCTTTTTTTTCTAAATACTCCTGTTTTTCTAATTTTTTTTTTGCCCAAAAATTTCTCATTTTCTGCCGTTTCTCCTCACTCTT
>JACGAQ010002926.1:0-35117 GCA_014119065.1 Orius insidiosus | reverse complement strand
GGCGTCCTTTATAGAATATTTTATTACGTTTTTTTCCCATTCGCATCTTTCTTAATTGATCTCGCCGTGGGAACAAAATATGCTTGTAAAGTCAAAATAACGACAGCATCACGGTGGTCTAAAAATAAATGTAATTAGATAAAATTTTCAACTAATTTATTTTTATTTTATTACTTGAGTTAGAATCTTCGGTTAAGTCGTTTATCAAAGCAAGACATTTTTGTCTTTGATTTGTTTAATGAAGTTTATAATTTATTAACTTCAAAGTCCCACCGTTCGAGCAGTGATTTTTCGTTAAATGCAAGTGTGAAATCCATTTCAATCTGCAAGTTACAATGTTTATTATTTATAATAACAAGAAAAATTTTTAGTACCATACGATAACGCTCGGTTTGTGTACGGCTCCCATGTATTTAAAACGTCGACCATAGAATGTTTTCGAATAAAATCCATCCTTGCTTTGTGGCATGCTGACCATAAGCAATCTATTTCAGATGAAGACAGTCTTTCATGTTTTATTGATGAAAGACAAAGCTCGGCATTGTCCTCAGGTACTAAAAAAAACAGTAGAATTAAAGTATTGAATACTAAAAATTAACAGAATAATATAAAAGAGCTATACCGAAATCCATATTAAACCGATCTTTCATTTGTATGATGCATTTCTTGGTTTTTTTATTTTTTAGAGCATTCCTCTCTGTGGATATTGAATTGTGATATTTCACGTACAGTCGCCCTCTTTTATCAGTGCTACTACGATAGTATTCCTGTAAACAGTGAAAGTTATACATTACCTACTTTTGTTACAGTTGGTATTTGTTATACCTATACATCATAATATACAATTAACTTACAATTATTTCAGTTGGAAATCTTTCCAATATTTGGAGCTCTATGTCTCGACTGGTTTTCAAAGTAAATGGTAACTCTCTGTCTTGAAAATAATAAGTTATTACATTTATAAGAATGCTCCGTTGTTCAGGGCCAAAATTTCCTTTTTCATTGTAAAATTCAATAAGTCTTTTCCCCTTATTGGAAGAATGCAAAATTTCAGATAAAGTTGCTGAAAAATAATAGATGATTATGCATAAGCTACGGTTTCATAATATGTATAGGTTTTTACCAGGAGACTGTGTGACCTTGTTGTCAGGGGCCAATGGAGTCAATGGAGGTACCACATTGACGAGAGGGGCGATAGAGGGGGGAGGTCCACCACAACACACCACAGGATTGCCAATAGATTTTCGCCATTCTATGAATCTTATTTCCAACTGGAACTGGACACCAAGTGGATAAAAACTTAACATTCTTTCCAGCTGCGAGCGAGTAATCTCTTTGAGTACGGAAACCGTCAATTGTTGGTCTAAAATTAGAGAGGAAAAAAAGGTGGTCAGGTTTTCAATTAGCAGTTCTTGCATTTTTAGACACCATTAACTTACTAATAAATTCAGGTAAAAGATGCTTTAGTCCCCAGTCTCCTAAAAGAGATTCAAGCCTCATCGTTCAATGTATGTTATATGTTTGTAGAGTTTGTAGTGTTATGATGAGTGGAGGGTTGAACTGGAGAAGTAATGGGTGAATTGCGTTCCATAGGGTAAAATGACTTGCGGAATGATGATTTGTTTATATGTTTTGTCAAAATATGTTTTTTGTATCTTTTAAAAAGCGTAAATTTTTGGGTGCATTCAACACAATGAAAATCTGAGCTACTATTTAAATTGTGAACACGCTTCTGGTGACTATACAGTTCATTGAAAGTAGGAAAGGTCGAAACGCATAAAAAGCACCGCATTTTAAAATTTGGACTGAAAAAATAGTTTCGCTGTAAATAATAATGAAGATAATAATATAATAATATCGAGTTGTACATTTTTTATTGCTTACCTTAATGATGGTGCCTTTCGGAGATAAGCTGCGTACGCACTAAACTTGTCCAGAGGGCAACGAACTTCCTCGCTTGAGAGTCAGAGGAAATGAACGATTTCTCGCGGTTTTTTGGAGGGGTTGAAGTTAAAAAGTATTGTCTTATGTACGAAATTTTCATTATTGTTAAAACCAAAAGTATGAATTTGACGAAATAAATACATAAATTGTAAGTAGATTTCTTTGATTCGATGAATCATTTCATTGCTTTTACGTACTGATTTTAAAAATAAAAAAAGTAAAAAATGAATCATTTACACAATGAACTAATTCATTGATATTTGATTTTAAAAGCCGTTGAGACCGTTTAATTTTTAAACCGTTAAACCGTTAAACCGTTGAGACGGTATAGCAACAATCTTGAGCAACATCTCCTTCAGGGGGGTCTTTTCAAATTTTGAGGTTTCGTCAAATTTCGGATAGGATGCGAGTCAACTCGGTTTACCCTTCACACATTGCGAGTCAAAATTGCAAACTCATCGTTGCCACAGCAAATTAGCCGCTCAGGTTGGAGGAAAAACACCGAATTAAAATAACTTACTCTGCCAGAATTAACTTCCTCAAGAAGTTCTTGTTTTACCGTCATCGTCTAGTATATGGAGAATGAGCTTCTAGAAACCCCATAAAATGCTATTTGAATAAGAAATTCTGGAGAGCGATTTTCGAATTTCGAAGAGATAATACTGTCTGAAGGTTTTAAAACGGCGCTGCGGCTAACAAAGCTAACCAAACTTTGTCTACTTTATTACTACAATTCATCGAATTTATTACCTAACTTGAATTCGGGATTACATATAGGTAAAGAGTATTTAGTGTAAATTTGATAAGGATCGGATGTAGGTATATATGGCCGCAGCATTACCTACCGACAGATGGTCCACCGCATTTTGGCGAATTTCGATGAATGTCTGCTTTCGCTAGATAACCACAAAAGGAAAATCTAGAGAAATCGGATAAACATTACGGCCGTAAAGTGTTCCGGAAAAATTTTTAGGCCCCCAAAAAAATAAAGGTTGTTATCGACTACCTATAGGTATCAAAACTAATTTTTGTATTTAGGTATTTTTTACAGCATAAACGTGATATTAAAAAAAAAAAAACAATTTAAATTACAGAAATTAAAAATAAAACTGATAAATAAAAAAACAGTTTGGTAAAATGAGTAGGTAATGTTGGATAGAGAGATCAATTGTTTTTAAATTTACGCGGCAAAACCAAAACCGCTCACTCAAATAGCGCTCGTTCGAAAATTTATTAAATTAATAATGAAGAAACAAAGTTTATTGAAAAAAAAAATTGTTAAAA
Source organism: Orius insidiosus (assembly GCA_014119065.1). Lineage (NCBI taxonomy): Eukaryota > Metazoa > Arthropoda > Insecta > Hemiptera > Anthocoridae > Orius > Orius insidiosus. The sequence goes on along the minus strand of JACGAQ010002926.1, from coordinate 31,889 downwards.
CTATGATAAAAAATTCATTACTACGGTAATTAAGTATCATTAATTTCTTAGTAATGCAAAATCATTAAATTCAATAATTAAGACATAGGAATGTATGATTGGTTTCATTATTTTTAAAAACGATGTAAATAGTTCATTATTTTAACCATACTCTTTGTTGAGACAATCACAAGAACAACGAGTAATTTTGATAATCAGAATTCATTATCCCATTTTAAAATAATTGTTGGTGCTATGAAAAAATTCATGGTAACGAATAAATTTATGTTGTACAATTTAAAAATCGACGATTCGTTGTAACAACAATGCCATCATAACTCAATGAAAAAAAATTATTATTAAGATGAAAAAACTACTTGTGGCAATGAAAAAAAGTCAACAATTGCGTTTCATCAATATTACAACTGCTTTTTTTTTCAGTGTAATCCATATTCGATTTGACCCTCCGAGGTCTGGAAGACCCTTCCCCAAAACCCGACGTCGAGGGTATCACTAACTTCTTTAAGGAAGTTAAAAAGGTTTTGTAAAACTGTATTACATATACAGTTTGGTTCAGAATAATGAATCACCCTTTATTTTTTAAAATATTGAAGATCGGGGAAAAAAAAGTTTAATAATGTAATCTAATAAAATGTAAAAAATATAGTGTAATGTATATCCATAATGTTTTATAATAGTACATCTTTAGTGATACTGATATCATATTCAAAAACTGATATTCGATTTGCATCAAAATTAGGGTGAGATTTGACAAAAGAGACAGCTTTAGGTGAAATGGCGCAGGCATAAATTTTAAAATTTCCTTCCCCACTTTCAATTAAAGGGAAAATTAAATGTCCAACACCACAGCCAATTTCTAACAATAATTTTTCTTCATGTCTTTTATAAGTCCTGAGAGTTCAATAAAATCTCTTGAGGTCCAATGTCCGTCTTTAAAAAATTTCGTTTCATCCTTTTATAAAACAAATTCCAATTTTTCTTAGCATTTTCTTCAGTTTTGTTCGCCGAAAATTCGCTGACTAATCTTGTGTCTTGACGGCCAAAATTAACTTAATTAAATTAACTTTGGAAAAACTTTGATTCAAAATCGTCGGTCAAACATTTGGATTCTCCTTCATTTTTGCCGTAACATAATGTAAAATAATCAGAATGTAATGTAATATAAAGTAAAAATGGTCATTAGCGAAGACATCTCGTGATGCAGAATGCGAAGATGCTTGAATTTGTGACAGTTGGAATCTTTAGACAAAAATAGGTAAGTGGCATTAAAAAAATGAGTCTCTCAGGTCGATTTTAACGGATTTGAGCGCAAAAAAACGCTAGATTTAGACATTTTTTAAAGTTGTCAAAAATCGGCATATGAATAGTCAAAACTTAAAAAAAGGTGGAAACTTAAAATAATTTTCTTATACAGGGTGTCCGGAACACATGGCATACTTCTGGAAGATGGCTAAAAAGTGAAGTTTTATGAAAAAAATTTAAATGAAAACCCCCCTTAATTTGAATCATAGAATTTGATGGTATTGTTTAAAATGCGTTTGGATATACTGGGTGCCCCCAACATAACCTAACTTCGTTATTTCAAATGAGAAACCCTACTTTTTATTTCAGGTTCGTAACCCCCAAATTTCAAGACCATTTTAGACAACTTTAAAAAATGTCAAATTTTAGCGATTTTTGCGCTAAAATCCGTTAAAATCGACCGATTTTTTTAACTTCCTTAAAGAAGTTACTGTGATACCCTTCACGTCGGGTTTTTGGGTAGAGTAAATTCGAATATGGATCTACACCTGATTTGAAAGGAAATTCTATAGTAAGAAATTTGGGTTCTAACTTCAAAAAAGGCCGTTAGCAACGACTCGTGATGCAGAATGCGAAGATGCTTGAATTTGTGATAAATGGAATTTTTGGACAAAAATAAGTGGAATTTAAAAAAAATGAGTCTCTTAATCGCTAAAATTTGACATTTTTAAAGTTGTCGAAAATGGTCATAAAAATAGTCAAATCTACTTGAAATTTTGCGTAGCTTACGAATCTGAAATAAAAAAAAAAGGGGGTTCTCATTTGAAATACCGAAGTTGGGTTCTGTTGGGGGCACCCTGTATATCCAAACGCATTTTAAACTACTCCATCACATTCTTTGAGTTAAGTAAGGGGGGTTTACATTTAACTTTTTTTCATAAAACCACTTTTTAACGCTCTCCCAGACGTATGCCATGTGTTCGGACACCCAGTATAAATTTTATACTTAAGTAAAACATGACCCAGAAATGTACTTCCATCTCTAATAGACTCTCTGTAAATGTAAAATATCTTTAAAAATGCTCCTATTTCATTTCTTAAATGATAAAAGGGTTCTCATTTAAATAAATGTTGTTAGAATAGATTGATGTCCCTTGTGTTTTGATGAATTGTAGCGAATTTTAATACTACAATGTCCGTGTTTGATCAAACAAAATAGCGGCGAAGACCTACTTCAGTATGGGATTAACCGTATTTTCTACAACATCCGTTTATCAGGTGTTCGGGCATTCAACATGTTTTTAACGGGTTTTTGGTAGTTTTTCTCGATTTTCAGTTCGCGCTTTTCTTTGCAGTCTTTTCCCCCAGAAAATCCCTTCATACCAAAAATAATTTAACCAAAAGGAATCAGGAAAATAATTTATACTTCCAAAAGGAATAATTTTGTAACTTCCTTAAAGAAGTTATTGTGATACCCTCGACGTCGGGTTTTTGGGGAAGGGTCTTCCAGGTTCAAATCATTGATCTTTACCGATCTCAACTTTGTTGTTGGTTCCGGCCGGCCGTCCGTAGCATTTTCCGGAACACTTTACGGCCACAGTTTTTAACCGATTTTCACCAAATTTTCACAAATCTTCCTTAGTCGGAGAAGAAGAATAACGAGGCGATTTTTGAATTTCGAAAAAATGGCGGAGTTATGTCTGTTTGAAATTTTAAAAAATTCGCTGCGGCCGAACCGTTGGTCCGATTTTCACCAAATTTTCACCAATTACTCCTTATATTTTTTAAGAATTTTGGTGTAAAAAAATTGCCACTTTTAATTATCATTTTTTTAGTAGGGAGAAATTTATACTCCTACCCATTACGAGAGGCACATCCGTAGGCCAGAGAGCCCATTATTTCTACCATGGCACTTAAAAAAATGAACTAAGAAAATTTTTCAAAAAAAAAAAAAAAAAAAAAAAAAAAAAAAAAAAAAAAAAAAAAAAAAAAAAAAAAAAAAAAAAAAAGGAAAACCCGGAAAATTTTTGGGGAAAAACTTGGCAAATTTTTTGAAAACAAAAAAAAAACTCGGAAAATTTTTGGGAAAAAAAATTCGGACAATTTTTCAAAAATAAACTTAGAAAATTTTTCGAAAAAACAAACTTCCCTCCCAAATACTTCCCCTCCCATAACTTCCTCCTACATACAACATACTTCCCCTCCATTATACTTCCCCCTCCTATAAGGATACTTCTCTTTAAGGAAGTTTTCGTTGGAAGCTCTTCAAACAAGTACTTTTTTTTCCTCTTTTTATTTATATTCTCGCATTATCTCTATGTTACCAACTAAATCATTATTTTTCTAGGAGAGTAGTGAAGATTCAACATCCCTAGTTAAAAATTTATAGTCCCTTTTTAATCGTAGCTATTTCTTCAAAAAAATTCAAATTCAAGGATTTATTTCAAACAGACATATAATATTATATAAAAATTTATTTAAAAAATTACAATATTTTTTTAAAATTATTTACAAATTTACACTGAAGCGGATCACCGGAGACAGAAGAACAGAACATCCCTCGCTGCTTCCTAAAACAAACAAATGAAACACCGATTATTAAACATTTTAAAAATAAAATTGATGGGATTTATTTATCATTGACTTTCCAAACAAAATTATAAAATCCAGAGATTTATTTAATGGCTTCTCCACGGAATAAACAAATTTATTTTTTTATAATTTCATTTTTGTTTGTAGACCGGTTTCAAAAATCATTTTTATTTTGGCGATCGATTTCGGAATCAACTGATACTTTCCTCAAGACTGCCAAGTAAAGAATTGAAAAGGAGATTATAAATATTAATAGATATGAATATTATTATTTTAAATAGAAAACCATTTAATGTGAAAATTATTACGATTTAAAAAATTAAATTACGTACCTTATAAGTGAAGTGAAATTCACTTCTTCTTATTCGATTTTTCGTCATTTCGAGGCTTTTCGGGGCCCCTTTTATCATCAGCAGAGCCGCATCTTGGCGGCTTCTCTAACAGCTGACGGAGGAGAGGTGAGTCTTGTTGTTACTTTTTTGTCCATGTTCTTGGTTGGTACAAGAGATAATGACTTTTCCGGGGTGCGAAAGATATTTATACCGGAAGTGTTCAACCCCCTCCAAGACCCCCTCCAAAACTCCTCTACGCAGTTTTTCATTGCCTCCCGCTTCTCCCTCTCCTCGCCATCACTATCCGACTATGCCCGAGACACCCCTTCGCAACCCCTCAACCCAACCATCATGGCTGGGCTGATAAAAAATACCAAGAATAATTTAAAATCATTAATTTTATGTATGTATATGTAATCGAATAAAATCAAATAAAAGATGGGACGGAAAATTTAATTCAGGAACGAGAAAAGAAGTTTCAAAATTTTTTTAACTTCCTTAAAGAAGCTATTGTGATACCCTCCACGTCTTTATAATGACTTATAAATTAAAAACGAAACATTCGAAAATTAATTGATTGTCATTTTCAGTCGATTGGATATTTAACCCGCAGGCTGTGATCCTTCAATATGGCAAAAAGCACCGTAAATTTTCAGTTTTTTGTAGGTAAAAAAATTTTTTTTTTATTTAGATGACGGGTTAAATAAATCTTTCAAAAGACACTGGCTAAAGTTGAGGGAAGCTCTGTGCAAAATTTGAAGTCAGAACGTATACATACTACTGAAACAATCATCATCTGTTTTTGTTTATTTCGGCCAACAAAATGACATTTAAAAGATTCCCTTATCAAAAGGCGAATAAAATTATGTCTCTAAAAGACTCGTACTTTTCAGGGTCAAGTTTTACTCATAAAATTTATAAAAAGAGAATTTTTTTAAGTTTCAACCGCCGAAAATTCGCGATTAGAAGAACTAGAAACAACCTAATTATTAATTAATCAGTTGACCAGGGGTTAAACATCTTTTTACCGCGTTTTCAGTAATTTTCTTCGATTTCCTGGTCTAGAAAAAACCTTTCATGCGGCATTCGAGCTTTTGTCATCTCTTTGACCGGTTTTTGGTCGTTTTATCTACTTTCTGGTGAAGAAACATCTGTTAAACCAGTTATTCGGGTGTTTAACATCTTTTTCACCGGGCATTTTGATCATTATCTAGATTCCTGGTGTATAAACACGTGTTTATTCTGGTTAACGGGCGTTAAACTTATTTTTTACCGGGTTTTCTGATATTTCTTCGATTGGTCAGGAAAAAACCCTTATTCAGAAGCTCAGTAGTTCTTATACCGAGTTTTGGGTGTTTTTCCTCGATTTTCTGGTTAATAAACATTCGTTTATCGGGTGTTCGGGTGTTTTAACATCATTTTAACCAGATTTTGTAAGCACCTTACCCACAGCTTCCCTGTCAACTCTATGTAAGAATGCCCATGATTTTTGTGCTTCTAACACTCTTTTCAAAGAATATACAGGGTGTCCGGAAACATGGCATACGTCTGGGAGAGCGTTAAAAGTTGTTTTATGAAAAAAAGTTAAATGTAAACCCCCCTTAATTTAAATCAAAGAATTTGATGGTATTCTGATGGCATTCTGCATCCCGAGATGTCATCGCTAACGGCCTTTTTTCAAGTTAAAACCTAATTTCTTACTTCAGAAATGAAAATTATCGATTTTTTTCACGGGATTTTACTTTTTGATGCACAAAAGACGCTGTAGCTCTTTCAAATTTTATAGTTCAAAAGACAGTTGGAATCTTCCGACAAAAATAAGTGGAATTAAAAAACAAATGAGTCTCTTAGGTCGATTTTAACGGATTTTAGCGCAAAAAAACGCTAAAATTTGACATTTTTTAAATTTATCATAAATGGTCAAATATGAATAGTCAAATCAACTTGAAATTTTGCGTAGATTATGAATCTGAAATAAAAAATAGGGGTTCTCTTTTGAAATAACGAAGTTAGGTTCTGTTGGGGGCACCGTATATCCAAACGCAACAACGTGACAAGACGGGTTTTTTAAATGAAAATAATAGATTTTTTTGGAGGAAAAATAGGCTTTTGATTATTTTTTTTTTGACTTTAATAATTTTTGACAATTTTTTTTTTAAATTATGGGTTGAAACTTGAGGCCTTGGACTTGGATACACAAGAAAAAACCTTTCTAATCTCAATACCTGGAGTATTAGTCAATTTTAAAAGAAGTACATAGTCCAAGCTTCTTATTTTTGTGGAGAACAAAAAAGATAAGATATTTCTATAGAATGTACCGTTTTATCAGGAAAAGATAGGGAAAATCTATTTTTTGTTCGATACTCAGAGCTCAGGTACTGAGATTAGAAAGGGTTTTTCTTACGGGGAAGGTCGAGATCCTTTTTTTAAAAAAACGTTCATATCTCCGCCATTTTTTTTTTTTCAAATTCAAAAATCGCCTCGTTATACATTCTTGTTCTCCGAGAAGGAAGATTTTGTGAAAATTGGTGAAAATCGGTTGAAAACTGTGGTCGTAAAGTGCTCCGGAAAAAAAATGCTACGGACGGCCGCACAGTGGGAAAAATGGCCAAAAAACGGAAAAAAATCTGTATTGGCTGAACTGTCCTAAGATTGTCTGGTGAACAGCCCTAAGATTGTCTGCTGAACAGTCCTAAGATAACAGAGGGGGAAGTATGAACATGAGAACTATATTTTCAACAAACCAAAATGGCGACTAAAATTCACCACTGAACAGAAAACCGTCGACACCGATTGAACGCTTACCAACGCCTGCCTTGCATGTTCAAGCTTGTCGGAAATGGGGGGGGGGGGACTTTACCAATTTTTTCGTAAAAATCATCTATTTTCTTTTATTGTTAATATAATTATTAATAATGAATTCCAGCCCTTCTATCCGAAAAGCTCTAATTTTGAAATTGAACGGAACATAGATGTGGACTGAATTTTTGGGAAATTGGAATCTTTTTCAACATTTCAAACCCACACCACAAATGTGTTTAAGAACACCCTCTGTTATAATATATCCGGGACCCATCGGGTTATGGCAATTTTCACCCGGGAACCATCGGGTATAATTATCTCGTTTTGGGAACCATCGGGTAAAGTACCCTTTGACCTCAAGATTCTTTTTAAAAAACGTGCATATCTCCGCTATTTTTTCGAAATTCAAAAATCGGGGTGTTAGCCAACTGCGACCTAAGAGCCTTACGTCGCGATGTTTTTTCCGTGGACTACGAACTGCGACCCGTTACTTTTCTGTACGTGTTTAAAGACCTGGTGAAGCAGTGCGAAAAAGTTGGAGTTTGCCTAATACCAGACTTTATTTTCACTGATTTTGAGGTGGGAATCCACAAAGCTGCTACATGTGTTTGGAAGGATGCCAAAATTCGGGGATGCAGATTCACCTAGGACAGAGTTGGTGGAGAAAGATTAAAGCTGTGTTGCTTCAGCCTACAAAAAGTCTAACGACGAGATTTCGAATTTTCTCAAATTGTTTTTCGGCATATCCTTTCTACACCCCGACAATGTTACAAATTTCTTTGAAAAGGAATTGTACCCTTGAAGCCAAAGGACGAGAGAGTGGAAGCATTTTGGACTATTTAAAAAAAAATTACATCATGCCGACGTCCAAATTTCCACCTGGTGGGCTGATTTCTCCTTTTCAGCGAAGCGGACGACCAACTGTTGTGAGAGCTTCCATTCCAAACTTAACAGCATGTTCAATACTCATCCTAACATTTTCGCCTTCATTGAGGCACTGAAGGAGGCAGCAGGACTCCTACATTTTAATGAGGTCACATGTCCAGCGAAAAAAAAACGACGAGGAGAGTACACTGGGCGAAAAGATGGCATCGTTGACCACAGGTGAAATGTTTGATTAATTTAATTAATACTTAATTTATTTTTGTATTAGGTGAAATTAATACCATCGAATTCGTCAGGGCAGTATCTCTAAAATTCTTGCCTACGCTATGATTAAACGAAAAATATATATTACAAACGATAGTATTTTAGGTTGCTCAAGTTTGGGGTGGAGAAAATTATGAAGTAATCAATAGACTATACAGACATTCATTAAAAAATACTCGTAATGAGGGCACCCAACTTTACCAGGACTGCTTACATCCACCTAGAGTTACAGTCGTACCCTATGTATATCGAGACATTAAAAATTCACCAAGACTATCTGCTTAAAGTAATGGATATGAATGAAGAGAGATTTCCAAAATTTTTGGCCCTCCAGACCGTTAATGAAAACATCTATTGGTTTAAACATGTAAATGAATTAATATGGGAACATAGAATTAATCAAAGCCTAACGAGATATAATTATTCAAACTGGAAAAAAAGTTTGGAATTACTCAGGGAAAAAATGATGCAAAAATGAATGGAAAATATGAGAAAACCATGAAAGAGTCATGGTGGCACACTCTAGGATTCCATCTGAATTTTAATCTGGGGGAAAAAGCATTATGTTAACTCAAAATTACCTTGGATAGATAAGCGACTTGTTTTTAAGTTAAGAGGAGAGGTTTTAGATCTTAATGGATATAGAAGAGGCTGCAAGACAGCGGTTGTCCAATATGTTTCAATGGGGAAAGAGAAGATACTTTTCATTTATTCTTGGGTGCGTCTATTTGCAAGACCTGAGGTGAAGATCGGGTGAAATTGTGGCGGAAAAGTTTTCCGGAAAATTAAAACTTTAACAGCCATATCTACGCCATTTTTTCGAAATTCAAAAATCGCCTCGTTATACATTCTTGTTCTCCGAGAAGGAAGGTTTGTGAAGATTTTGTGAAAATCGGTTCAAAACTGTGGCCGTGAAGTGTTCTGGAAAGATGCTACTGCCGGCCGAGCCACAGACAAGTTGAGATCGTAAAGATCAATATTCGATTTGACCCTCCGGGGTCTGGATGACCCATCCCCAAAAACCTGACGTGGAGGGTATCACAATAACTTCGGTAAGGAAGTTAAATTACCTATTTGAAATTAAAATAATAAAATATTAAAAAGCCGTCGATACTGGATCGGTTCACAGGGAGAACCCCAGGGGGCCCCCGTCAAAATCAATCATTTATAAGCTGTAAATTGACTACATTTACGAAAACTTTTATTTCACTTTCTTACCTTCTCGGAAAAAACTGAGGCCGGTCTACCGGGGCGGCTGCAGCGCACAGCGTGACGAATAACGTAAAAACCGCGACATTGATCAAAATTTCAAGTTTCTTAAACTTCAAAAGCATAGTTCCCTTTTAAATGCACCCTGATACGAGTAAAAACCAAGTTTTGATGCCCAATGTTGAGGGATCCTCACCTTAATGCAAAAAAAACTTGGAGTGTTCGATGTTAAAATTGGCATTCTCGAGAAAAATTCTGTTGTTAGTTTTCGCAATTTTGCAAATGTGTACTTCACATTCTACTCGATTCAGATGGTCGATTTATCATCCTTCAGTATGACCAACGTTACAAAAATTAATGGGAAGTTACTCCTCAGTTTTCGTAATAAGTGATTCATAAAAGAACCCTAAGTTTTCCTCTAATTTTTGAAAAAATCAACCTCAAAAGATCCTCCGGTTTCCTCCGAAAAAAAAGTTTTTTTTAGATGTCTTTTATAGTTATTCCTGGAATCATATTGAACGTGAATATACACGTAAAAACGTTAAGACCTTCATTTTTTTTCCCAATTAATAATCTATGACTTAAAATAGAATATTAAGGTGGAAAGAATTACCTAGAACTTGAAGGTTTATTATGAAGTGTCAAAATAAACATGTTCGAACACGCTTATTTAATCCTCTTTTCGTTTATCTTTTGTGATTATTTCATGCCTGTCTTATTTTGTTTTTCGAGAATCAACCGCTTCCAAGAACGCTCCGGACAAACGAAGATTTTTTTTCTTTTTTTAAAATGTCCAGTTGAAGCTTGATTACTATAGTGGGATGCAGGTTTCATTTTACTCAAGCTTGGTGGCGTGCAATTCAGAGGTTCGGGTTGACAGTCGAATATAAAAACGATACAGCAGTAGGAAAGTGGCTGAAGTTGTTCTTCGGGTTTACTTTTTTACACCAAATGAAGTGACAAATGTTTTGAACAGGTAGAGAGTCAAAGACAACAGAGAGACACACAGATAGAATAGCGGAATTTTTAACGTACATCAAGCTTGTGAATGCTTGTGAAGCCTTCCACCGGCACTTCGCAGAAAATTTTAGTTCACCTCATCCATCTGTATATATTTTTACTGAGGTGCTACTTAGCTATCAAAAGAGGTTTACATAAACATAAATAGCGCCGATGAACAACTAATTTTAAATAAAAATGATGAGGCTAAAACTAATTTATAAATTCATGCTTAGACAACCATCGTTTAGGGAAAATTTCGACCCTTGATTTTATTAAAAGACTTTCTATTCATTTACTTTTCTCTAATTTTGTGACGACGTGATCAATAAAATATGAAGTAAAGTTTTAATTTTAATTTTTTTATTGTTATCCCACTACAAAAACGAAAGTATTAATTTTGGCCGACTTGGGCACCAGTTTTTGGCCGAATTAGTAACTATGGCTTTCGAGTGGTTGGCCGAGTTGGGCATGATGGATGTCAAGTCGTTGGCCCAGTTAGATATATTTTGGGTCGTTGATGAAAATATTTGGCCCAGTTGGTTACCATTTTGTCAACCACCGTCAAGAACGCTCCGGACAACGTAGATTTTTTCATTTTTTTAAAAAGTCCAGTTGAAGCGGTGAACTCTACTCTCCTAAAAAGAAATTTTTTCGAAGGTCACAGAAAATGTTTCTAAAAAAAGCCTAGAAATTTTGTCCCAGAAGTTTGAAACCTTTTGTGTCCATTTAAAAAAAGTGGAAAACTGTGGGTACAAGAGGGAGTTATTCCTCTTGGTAGAAATTTCGAATTTCCGGAGGAGTTTGAAAAAACTTTTCAGGAAACTCAAAATCGCTGTGAACAACATTCCATCAAGCCATCTAATGGAAATTTTTTGGTGGGTAAACAACCACTCGTAAGTTACACTTAATTTTTAAATTTGAAGGATAAAAACAGGAAGGAAGAAGAGATTACAAAAATTTGCCCCCGAGCAGGACTCGAACCCGCATCTCCAGAACTGATCTCCGCCGTGCTAACCATACACCATCGAGGACGAGTAATGGTACGCACTACGGGGAGATACCTCAAGGCTGTCATTATCTCAACCGCTCTGGCGCTTATTTTTCAAATCTCTTCAACCTTATATTCCTTATTTCTTATAATTAAATATTCCCGCACGATTTTTATTAATCGATAGATTTTCTCGAAAGTCCTTCAACCAGAGGCATTCCATTCGAGACACCGCGTAATTCAAACTTAAGTTGCTTAACCTGATTTTTAATCCCTTAAATAGTCTTCCCGACGAGGTAGAGTTACATCTAATGGAAATTTTTTTGGTGGGTAAACAACCACTCGTAAGTTTACACTTATTTTTTAAATTTGAAGGATAAAAACAGGAAGGAAGAAGAGTTTACAAAAGAGATTACGTACCATTACTCGTCCTCGATGGTGTAATGGTTAGCACGGCGGAGATCAGTTCTGGAGATGCGGGTTCGAGTCCTGCTCGGGGGCAAATTTTTGTAATCTCTTCTTCCTTCCTGTTTTTATCCTTCAAATTTAAAATTAAGTGTTCCATCAAGCCCTTTAGAGAAATGTCAGAGCGCCAAAAAATGCGGAGGGTTGAAGATCTGAGGAAAAATACACAGGGGAGAAACTCCTTTTCGCCTCAAAAATGTAAAGATTAGAGGGGCCTTTGGCCATGGCCAAATTGTCTCAGATGATGACGACCAATTCAAATTAATCAAAGTACGAAAATGATTATCCTCAAAAAAAGATATCATCAGAAGATACTCTATCCTTAGCAGCAGCTCTAAATTTATCAACTTCCCAGTACTTTATGTTAAGAACTGCTTCGATTAATGCCGGTTTTGAAATCTTCCCCTCGTACTACCGGCTAAGGAAAGCCAAAAAAGAATGCCATCCCGAAAAACGAGAGATTTCTGAGAGAGGAGCGAACGTTCCACTTCTATCGCTATTGGACCACACAGCTTCGAGGATTTTATCCCTCACTCCAACAGACGATATCTCACCAAAAAATCTCAAGCTGATATTAAAATGGGGATGCGATGGCTCCTCAAGCCAAATCCTTTACAAAAACTTTTTCATCTGATTCTTTCGAGGAAGATGTATTGTACGAGTACAGGCTGCAAGGGTAGACTAACATCCAACTTAAGTGAAGATGAAATTTTAAGCTCATCACTTCACAGCTGCGCTCCTAACATTGCAGGAATTTTCTGAAATTCATCATCGCGGATTAGATTTTGTAACAACAGTGCGAAAATATTATTCGTTGAAATCAATTTCATATCGCGAGAGGACATCAGCTAATGGCTGCAAACAGATTTTTGGATCTCGTTCTTCCTTCGAAATTCCTTATGAGCTGACTTCTATGGAGGATGGTTCAAGGTTAATAGCTGATGACGGCACCGAAGAGAGAATTTTAATAAGTATTTGCGTCATCGGCCTGCGTTCAATCCATTGATTTTTCTTCATGCTTTGGGGATGGAACGTTGAAATCAAGTCCTTTCCAGTTCTTTCAATTGTACACGATCTTGTGATATTCAGTGTTCTCCCAAATAAAACGACTACAACCTGTTTTCTTTGATAAAACAGAACATTAAAGCATTTGTTCTCAAAAGTTTTAAAATTGACAGTGAAATGGCCGCAATTAAGTCGATTGAGGATGTTTTTCCAGACTGTCAAATAAGTTTATGTTACTTTCATTTTAACCAGTACTTTGGCAAAACAATAAATGCTTAACGCAAAATAAATCATTGATGCGCTGCTACATTTGTGGCGCTACTCCAACCATGATGAACAATCTCAATACGATCGTCTCAAAAGTCCCTATTGCGGATTACTATAAATACGGAATTTCTCCTCTACAAAGATTCTGTTTTTGAGTGTTTATTGCACCTTTTCATTGGATGACTATACCGATGTGTTTTGGAAAAATGCGACGGACGGACGGCCGGCACCACGGACAACCGGTAAAAATCAGTTTTTCTCAACTTGTTCTGGAAGACTCTTTTCCAGAGACCGTACCATGGAGGGTGTCACAATAACGTCTCTTTGAGGAAGTTAAAAGGCCCACTATCGTTTTTAGGATTAGCGCTTTTGGTATCAGGGGAAATAACAAGCACTAAGGCGAAAGGGTATTTGGAGCTTGGACAAAGACAGCGATATGTGTGCGAGAGAGAGAGAAAACCGAAATTTTGTTCAGTTCTCACGCATCTAAAATGGGTCCCATTTGATTTGAGAAACCGTCTTATCAATTTTTTCGTTCATTGATGTCTAGACTTTAGATGCTGACCGGTACCGCACGCTCATAAAAGAAATTGAAAAAGCAAGCCAGATAACGGGTATGATCGATGCTAAAGTAACCTCAAATATGAGACGCACCGATGTGGATTATCTCCATGGTTCGACAATGAGTGCAAGCGAACCAAGTCAGCGGTCAATCGGGCACTACGTCACTTCAAGCGCAAAGGGTACAAAGACTCAAATCGAATGGCATTTCTCTCTAAAAAAGATGAATACAAGAAACTTATAACCACCAAGGAGGCTGAATACAACAAACGTCTAATTTCAGATCTGAGCCAAGTAAGAGACAGCAAGTCATTTTGGGGAGCGATCAGGAAATTGAAATTCAGAGATTCCTCAAATCCCATCGAAGGCCAAGTTTGGACTGCATTCCTGGAACGTTTCTACTCGTCTACAAGCATCAACGAAACAATGACATTCTACGGCGTTTCCAACCCTGAACTATCTTGTCCGCTCAAAGAAGAGGAATACTTCCTAAGTCTCGCCAAGTGTAAAAACAGGAAATCTCCGGGTTGCGACCGAGTTACTTTCGAATTCTACAAAAATCTACCTCAAAACTGGCATCTTTATATCCTGAATCTTTTCAATCAAATACTAACTACAGAGAATCCGCCAGCTCAATGGTCAGAAATCAGTATGTTCATGCTTTTTAAAAACGGAGACAAGCTGGACCCAAAGAACTACAGAGGTATAGCACTTATTAACTGCATTGCCAAGATCTTTACCCAAATTATACACAAACGACTGTATGATTGGTGTGAGGCGTCCGGCGTTCTAAATGAGAATCAGTCAGGTTTCGAAAGGAAAGGAGTTGTATGGACAACCTATTCGTTCTCTCAAGCATGATCCACAACAGCATCCGACTGAAAACAACATGCTATGCCATATTCGTCGACTTTCAAAAGGCTTTCGACTCCCTTCTTCACTCTGGTCGAAGCTCTTCGAAATCGGAATAGACGCCAAAACTCTTCGACTGCTGATGATCTTGTACGAAAACGCCTCAATGAAAGTTTTACTACGCAATGGACAGCAATCAGATAGCATAAAGATCACCCAAGGAGTCCTTCAAGGTGAACCATTAAGCCCACTACTCTTCAATCTATTCATATCTGACATGGAGAAATTTTTCTTTGAAAGAGGGGCCGAGGGCCTACCTGGATATAATTCATTGCCCTTATTAATGTTTGCCGACGACTTGGTCATCTTTTGTACTTCGAAGTGGACGTTAATCAGAAACTAAAAATTCTGACTGAATACTGCGAACTCAATGGTCTTAAAATTAATTATCAGAAATCGAAAATCGTCAAATTCTCCAAATCATCTCACTTCAGGAATGAAAAGCCTTTCTTTTAAAACCAGGGTTCCATTGAAGTCGTTAAAAATTACAAATATCTCGGTATACAACTAGATAACAGACTAGCCTTTAAAGTAGCAGCTGAAGAAATGATAAAGAGAGGCAACTCAGCCACAGGAGCAGTTTTCAATCTGTTTATCAAGGTAAATTTGAATCATGGGAAGCCCGCATTAAACTTTTCGAATCTATTGTTGAATCCACAGCTCTATACAACTCGCCTATCTGGGCCCTGAACCACCCAGACGCTATAGAAAAAAATTCAGACTCGTTTTTTCAAACGCCTTCTAAAACTCCCGAGTAACACATCGGACGCCATCGTAAGACTTGAAGCTGGAAGAATCAAAATCTCGTACCTCGTCCTGAAATCTGCTTTGAATTACGTTAATAATTGTTGCTGATGGACGCCTCAAACACCTAGGTTGTGCTACGACAGATTAAAAGCTCTGGATGGGACCCCCACAAACCTAACGAAGATAAACCTGATTTCAAACTTGAAAACACGTTTCGATGAAGTGGGACTAAGCCTGGACTTGTCGACTCCAACCTCTGCTTCGGAAATTGAAAAAACTTATTTGAAACCCCTCAGACTGAGACTGCTAGAGTACGATCAGGCCGCCGCGGAGAGAAGTAAGAGCCACACGCTCTACAGCACCTGGCATTCGCTCTACCCAACGACTTTCCATATCACGAAATGTGCCTCTTGGCTCAGCTCCGATGCTCAAACAAATATGTTCTGAATTTGAGACTTCGTGTTCGGCACTGTTCGCTGGTGAGCTCAACGATCTGAACCATCTCCTTCTCAGCTGCCCCACTCATCTCTCCCAAAGAAACGAGTTCTTTAGCCAGCTAGGGATTGACAGCTCAGTTCCTCTTCATCAAATTCTAAATATGGTCTGTTCGGACACGAAATCATCAAAATTCCTCTACGACTATATCCAAAATATAAATGTTAAAAAATTTTTTTAAAATGTAATTTGCTTTTCATATGTATGTCTGTAACCTCTTGCCATGGAAAAGGAAAAAAAAAAAACTTGAACTTGAACTTTACTTTTGGAAGAATTCTACATCGACATTTCTCACCTTTTTACGGTTTGTACGATTCGTGATTTTAACTGATTTGTGATTGTGATTTAAGCCTTCTCCCTACTGATCATCAATAAAATTAAAGAAAACGTCTCAAAATGGTTGAAGTCTGCTAGTAAGCAAGGACATTTTCCCTGAAAAACTGAGTATAACATTCATATTGCTGAAGGTTTTTAGCAGAATTGCTGAATGGTTTTTTTTATAAAAAAAATTACCGTTTTCTTAAGTCTTATAGTGAATAAACATCATTTACAGGTTTTTTTTGGCCATAAACAGCTTTGTCGGCAGTACTTACAATCTGGGGGACAAAAACATCCTTTATCTGTGTTTTTTGTTGTCTTAAAGTGAAAAATACCTTTTTATTTTAATTTTAAACATTTTGGTCCAATCTTGGATTGGATTTTCGAATCAAATTCGGTTTTTTTGGAGTACCTTTTTTAATTTTTGCTTTGGACAGATGACCGTCCACCCAAGTTTGTGATTTTTCCACCTTTTTTCCTGGCGTTTTCCTTACCAAATCCAAAATCCCATTAGAAAAGTCCCTTTTTCTCATTTGTTAAACCGGACCGCAACGTGGTCGAAAAAAATCGAATGCGCAAGTCCATCGGACAAGTCTCTGCAAGCCTTTCGGCGCCCGTCCTATCGTTGATTTTGATTCACGTTGGTACCACTGAGCTTAGTTTCCCTACGTCATAGGCTGACAGGAAGTCAGTACATGGTCCTTGCTCTTTTCCATTGAGAGTGTCCCAATAACTTCTCTTTGAGGAAGTTAAAATGCCAACTAGCGCTTTTAGGGATTAATTATTAGGATTAGCGCTTTTGTTATCAGAAGAAATAACAAGCACAACTAACCTTAGATGTCTCGTAATACACCTATCGTTCTTGTTGTCTCAAAACATCGAGATTGAAGTTAGAACTACAAAACTCCTCAAAAAATCATAAAATGTGGGAAACTCCTCGATTTTTTGAAGACTAAAATACTAAAGATGAGCTTAAAAATTATGGTCTTCTTTTCTCTGCTTCCAGCGATTTTTAACTTCCTTAAAGAACCTTCTGACCGTGACCAGCTCAAGATCTTTTTCTTCTTTGCAGTCATTTCCCCCCAAGAAAATCCCTTCATACCAAAAATAATTTAACCAAAAGGAATCAGGGAAAATAATTTATACTTCCAAAAGGAATAATTTTGTGACTTCCTTAAAGAAGTTATTGTGATACCCTCGACGTCGGGTTTTTGGGGAAGGGTCTTCCAGACCCCGGAGGGTCAAATCGAATATTGATCATTACCAATCTCAACTTTGTCTGAAGTACCGGCCAACCGTAGAATTTTTCCGAAACACTTTACGGACACAATTTTTAACCGATTTTCACACAAATTTCTTAAGCCGGTGAACAAGAATGTGAAGAGGGCGATTTTTGAATTTCGAAAAAATGGCGAGATATATCTGTTTGAAATTTTAAAAATTCGCTGCGGCCGAACCGCTTGTCCGATTTCACCAATTTGGTACTCTTTTATTTTTTTACGAATTTTTAGTGTAAAAAAAATATTTAACTTCTTTTCGTTCATCTCTTATTTCTTGTATCGCACTCCATCGACGATAGAAGTTTCGTTGGAAGCTCTTCAAACTAGTGCTTTCATTTTAAAAGATAAACAATAGTTTTAGAGGATTTTCAGCAGTTTGAAAAAAAATTTTTTTTTTTTAGGTAGATTTCCAAGAAAGAAATCTAACTATTGTATTTTTTTTGTTGTATTTCTTCGAAAAATTTCAAATTAAAGGATTCATTTCAAAAAGACATGTAATATTACAAAAAAGTTCATGCTTCTTCACATCGCACACCTTCTACGTGAAATTGGAATTCTGATTTTTGAACTTTTTGAACTTTTAATGCGATTGCTGTTTCGACCTAATCGGAGATGGCGTCCTCGATGGTTTTCGACCAGGAGATAGCGTATTCGCTGGTTTTCGACCACCTCCTGTTCGACAACCAACGATTCAGCCGGTCGCCAACTCAACCATGTTGAAACCTCCTCTGCGATTTCAACGATCCCCAATTGATGTTCTTGAAGAAGAAACGAACGCGTCCCGCCGTCTACTTCAGAAATGAGAAATCAAAGTCCTATTTATTCCTCCAACGACCACAACGTTATTCCATCTTTCAGGGATTCTTATGACCTTTTATGAGGAAGTCTATCCCGGAAGAGTATCCGCAAGACCGGATTGGGTACTTCAAAGCTAAAGGATGAACCATTTTTTTTGCGGAGACTTTACGATGACCTCTTGAATGAGTTATTCTGTATCCTTCACTAGGCCCTTGGCTAATTTCGCGTAAGCAGTAGTTGTTGGAGAATCTTCATCATCGTTTTCTTTCTCCATCGAACATTCTATATCCGGCATCTTACTTATTGGGCTTCTTTCCTTTTTCATTTTACTTGGAATCACTTATATAATAGCATTCGACTGAAGTTGGCTTTGAAGTTGGTTCAGATTTGGAGTTTCCTGTTTGTGGAAGTGACGGAAAGCATACGCCCTGTATTTTACCGAGGGACCAACGCATGACTATGAGAATCTTCAAAGTTTTTTACAGCGCCCTCAACAACCATTTATTATCCCTCCCATGTACTTCTTCATTTTCTCCCATCTATTTTCTCAATTCGGAAATCACTCAAATAATCCATAACAACGACAAAAAACTGAGCATTCACGATGTTGAGTTCAATCTGAAGAACATGAAAGTCCTCCTGGGACATAATCCAAAATTAAATATTGAGACTGACGATAACGGATTTTTATTCAAGACTCCGCCTGCTACTAATTTTTGCTCTTGGTTTTTGAAGATTTACTTTGTTGGAATTATCGCTTTAAAATTGACTCTTAGCTTAGTTATCTTCTTGTGCGATGTGGTTTAAACGTCAGGCGATGCGTAAGAAGAGGTTAACAAATTGGCATTGCAAATTATCGATTTAGTGAGTTCGACTTGGCAGGACCAGATGGTGTCGTTCCTATCGATCATGTCCGTGATCAACTTCTGTCTTTGGAAGAACAAAAAAGAAACCCAAAATTGTGGCCTGATGCGGTCGAACTTCTAAATGGCGACAGTCGTCTATGGACTGAAGTTCATACCATTGAAGGTGAAAATTTTGAAGTTTGGCGTTGGTTAGCTGTCACATCATCCTCTGAAAACGTAAAACTTGGCAAGGCCATTTGATACGATTGAAGGAAGTATGAATGCTTTACCAGACAGTCTCACCCCATGTTTGAAAATTCGCCATATGTTTGATGCTGAACAGAAGTGACGATTGGGTTACAACGGTTGTTGATGCCATTTAGAAAAATGCGGAAAAGCGAAAGTTCTTCATGCTGTTGTCGATCGTCAATCACGCGAAGGTTGCGTCTACATAAAATGTGCTTCCTCAAAAGACGCTGGAGTTGCTTATCGTGCCCTTCACGGCTGTTTGATGGTAAACTCATCACTGTGAAATACTCCGGGAAAAACGTTATTTAGAAAGATTCCGAATGCTTGTACTCGAACCTCTTCGACCATCAACCTACGGTGTGTTCCCTCCCATTTCCGCGCCTAGTCTGGACTTTTAATTTTCTTCCCACTTCCGCACCCCAAGTATAAATTCTCCCACTTCCGCGCCTGTGAAAATATAAAATAAGCCGAATGTAAACAAAATAATCCTAAACAACCAATCTCAATATCTTGCAAATAATCTAACCTACTAATATTCTTTTAAAATCATTCTCAGTTTTCTTTTTCCGTTTTAACTTCCTTAAGAAGTTATTGCGATACCCTCGACGTCGGGTTTTTGGGAAGGGTCTTCCAGACCCCGGAGGGTCAAATCGAATATTGATCTTTACCGATCTCAACTTTGTCTGTGGTGCCGGCCGTCCGGCCGTCCGTAGCATTTTTTTTCCGGAACCTTACGGCCACAGTTTTCATCCGATTTTCACCAAATTTCTTTAGCCGGTGAAGAAGAATGTAACGAGGGCGATTTTTGAATTTCGAAAAACACTTAGAAAATTTTTCGAAAAAAAGAACTTAAATTTTTCAAAAAAATAAAAAAGAAAAGAAAAAAAAAAGAAAAAAACCCGAAAATTTTTCGAAAAAAATTTTTTTTTTTACAAAAAAACCTTAGAAAATTTTTCGAAAAAAAGAACTTAGAAAATTTTTCGAAAAAAAAAAAAATGGAAAAAAAGAAAACCCGGAAAATTTTTAAATTTTTTCAGGTTAATTAAGTGACTCTTCGACGTTTTATTCTTTTATTTGACTAGTTTCGAGCCTATATTCAGCTCCTCATCAGACTAGAATTTGGTTTTTTTGTAGATCACATTTTTCAAAACATTTTTTAGACAGGATTATTTTTTCTCCTCCCATTTTTTTCTCTTTTTCTTCTTTTTCTTTTTCATTTTATGATTGAAATGGAGAGATTTTTATACGTTTACTTGAGAAAAGAGCTAAAAAATTTTCGGAAAAAACTTTGAAAATTTTTTGAAAAAAAACTTAGAACATTTTTAAAAAAAAAAACTTAAAAAATTTTTCGAAAAAAAAAAAAAAGCCGGAAAATTTTTCGAAAAAACTAACTTGGAAAATCTCCTTTATACTTTCCCTCCCTACTACATCCCCTTCCTTAATACTTTCGTTCCCTTATACTTCCCCCTCCATTTACTTTCCCCTTCCTTATACTTTTCCCCTCCGTATACTTCCCCTCCCATATTATACTTCCTACTCCGTTATACTTCCCCTCCACATACTTCCCACTCCGTTATACTTCTCCTCCCATATACTTCCCCCTCCTATATAGATACTTCTCTTTAAGAAGTTCCCGTTGGGGCCAGCTCCAGACTAGTACTTTAACAATATGTCCTGTTTATGTATTGTTTTAGCTTGATCTTTTTATTGCATTTCATCTATTTCTTAATTCGTAGATCAAGCTACTAATGATGTTGAGAAAAAAATAAATAAAATTTCTTAAATTAAAAAAAAAATTTATTTTAAAAAAATAAAAACAATTTAAATTATATACAAGAACTAGTCTTCTAGTACTGGAGACGTTTAGCTGCTCCTTTCGGTGGCCATCAGGGAAGAGCCATCCCGCGCTAAGTCCTAAAAAAAACATTAAGGAAGTTAATTACGGATTAATAAAAATAAAAATTGATGAGAATGGGGGTTGTATCATTTACTTTGCAAGCAAATTTTAAAAATCATTTAAATGATCAAACGATACCCTCCTCAAGACTGCCAAATAAACAATGAAAATGAGATTCAATTTAGAAAAAGTACAATTAAATGTGAAAATATTACGACTTAAAATTAAATTACGTACCTTAAAAATGAGGTCGAGTTTTTTTTTTTTTTTCGACTTGTCCTCCGACTTCGACTTATCACCGCCTCTTTTATCATCCGCAGCATTCTTTGGGGGCTGCGTTAGAAGGTGGCGTAATATCGGTGAGTCATTATTATGTTTCTTGTCCATATTCTACACTTAGTAATGACTTTTCCGGGGGCGCGGAATATATTTACACCGGAAGTATTCAACCCCCTACAGCTACTGTACGCAGTTTTCATTGGCTCCCGCGTCTTCCTCCGACTATGCCCGAGACAGCCTCTTCGCAACCCCAACCGCCCCTCCTTGCTTGGCTGGCTAAAAATAGCGAGCAAAATTTTAAATTATTAATAATGTTATCAGATAAAACGATAGTAAGGTGTAACGAAAAATTTAATCAGTACCTAGGTATTCAGGACCAAGGAAAAAATCTCAAAATTGACCAATTTGGATGTTCAAATTTTTCCAAATTCGATTCCCCCCCTTTTTTTTAAGGATGAATTCCATTTAGCTTCTAAAATTCGAAAATAGTTGCTTGTCAATTTCAGTCGATTGGCTGAGTAACCCGCAGGATGTGGATCCTTCATATGGCAAAAAGCACCGTGAAACTTCAGTTTTTTAATAATTTTTTTAAAACACTGGCTAAAGTTGAGAAAAACTCTGTGCAAAATTTCAAGCCAGTAAACATATTCGCGCACCTGATTCTACTTTTAGGGGAATTGGTTAAGTTTTGCTCATAAAATTTATAAAATGAGCATTATTTTAAGTTCCTCTGTCTGAAAATTCGCGATTATGCAACTCAAGTCATCTTGAACATCAAGTCAGCTTTTTGTCAACAATATTTTGATATTAACCCTCAAGTTTCTAGGAAAAATTCTACCTTTCCAAAATTATAAATACAGGGCGTATGCTTTCCGTACTTCCACAAACAGGAAACTCCAAATCTGAACCAACTTCAGAGCCAACTTCAGTCGCATGCATATTATATAAAATTATACCATTGGTCATGACGGATTTTTGTTATTAACGCCTATTAACGAGTTTTAGGCGTTTTCCTTGATTTTATGGTCTAGAAACATCAAACAGCTTAAAAAATTTAAACGGGTTTTAATAGTATTCCTCGAATTTGAGATCTAAAACACCCGTTAACGGGTGTTTAGGTGGTTAACATTTTTCCGGATAATGGATCATTTCCCTCGATTTGCTGGTGTAAAAACATGGATTTTTGAATTGGCGGACTTGTGGTGGGGTGGGGGGATCAAATAGTCACATTTCGACACCTTGATCATCTGGTCTATAAACATTCAAGCGTTTATCAACCTTTTTAACAAGTTTTTCCTTGGTTTTCAGGTCTAGAAACACCCTAATTATTAATTAATCAGGTGACCAGCGGTTTAACATCTTGTTTACCGCGTTTTCGGTAGTTTTCTTCCATTTTCTGGTCGAGAAAAAAACCCTTTTATGCGGCATTTGGGCGTTTGTCATCTCTTTGACCGGTTTTTGGTCGTTTTATCTACTTACTGGTGAGAAACATCCGTTTAACCAGTTGCTCGGGTGTTTAACATCTTTTTCACCTTTGATCATTTTCCTCGATATCCTGGTGTGTAACACCCGTTTAGTCTTTTATACGAGCGTTAAACATCTTTTTTACCGGGTTTTTTGACATTTTCTTCGATTGGTCTAGTAAAACCCCTTTAATCAGAAGCTCAGTAGTTCTTTTACCGAGTTTTCCTGGATTTTCAGGTTTACAAACATTCGTTTTATCGGGTGTTCGGGTGTTTTAACATTTTTTACCAGGTTTTGGTTAATTGAATTTGATTTTCTGGTCGAAAAAAACCCTTTTATGCGGCATTCGGGCGTTTGTCATCTCTTTGCCCGGTTTTTGGTCCTTTTTATCTACTTACTGGTGAAGAAACACCCGTTTAACCAGTTGTTCGGGTGTTTAGCATCTTTTTCACCGGGATTTTGATAATTTTCCTCGATATCCTGGTGTTTAAACACCCGTTAGTCTTTTAAACGGGCGTTAAACATATTTTTACCGGGTTTTTTGATATTTCTTCGATTGGTATAGAAAAACCCCTTTAATCAGAAGCTCGGTAGTTCTTTTACCGAGTTAAATAGTTAGTAATTTCAAATTTCCAAATAATTATTCCAATATTTGGATTTAGATCGTTCCTCAAGGTCTCGATCGTCATCACTTAGGGCTAATTCACAAACCTCATCATTTGGGAGTATGTCAACACCAAGCTCATCGAGTGCCGCAGTGTCATCAGCAGAAGAGATGGACGCAGACGACATTGAAATTACAGAAGCGAAGCTGCCAACTCGACTCGACGAAGAATTCGATGTTTATGTGATACCCATGCGGACCCCAGCGACACCGAGGATGATCTTCCGCCACCTGATTGGAAAAGAAATGCAAGGAAGTCTCGGGATACAAACATTTCTTTCGATTTTTAACCAGGAGCTGTTAAAGTTAATTATACATCAGTCGAATTTGTACGCCCAACAGAAAGGTGTCACACTCTCACTCACAGATACAGAATTCCTGGCATTCCTAGGTATATTAATTATTATGGGAATCAACAGGCTGCCATCTATGAGAATGTACTGGTCTTCCCGTGTTAACCTGCATAACGCTAGGATTAGTAGCATTATGCCCCTAAAACGATTCTTAAAAATATTAAGATTCCTGCACATAAATGACAGTACCCAATGTCCCAAACGAGATAGCCCTCACTTTGACTGACTTTTCAAAATTAGGCCCATGATAAACATTTTAAATGCGAATTTTCAGGCTTCTTTTTCTCCTGGCAGATATCTAAGTGTAGATGAGTCAATGGTTGCATTTAAGGGTAGATCATCTATGAAAGAGTATTTGCCACTAAAACCAGTAAAGAGGGGATTTAAGGTAGGGTCCTTTGCTGCTCTACTACTGGGTATATGTTGCAGTTTGAGGTGTATGCCGGCAAAAATACCAGAAACCCTCAAATGGGATTTGGGAGAGTGTAGTGATGTCCCTCACTAGGGATTCCTGTGGAAGGGATATTGTATTTCTTTGATCGATTTTTTTTCTTCCATAAAATTAGTCTTTTTGTTGAAAAAATGTACCTACGCCTGTGGGACAATATTACCATCAAGGAAATTTTTTCCCGATTTCCTTAAATCGGACAAATCATTGAAATTTGGAAAGTCGGACTTTGCAGCAGCAGACAACATAAGTGTCTGCCGCTGGAAAGACCGAGGCTCCAAATGCGTCAACATAGTTTCTTCGTTGACCAACCCAACTCTAGAGTTGTCCAACGAAGAAACAAAGCAGGACTAAAGAGGACATGAGCTGCAATAGCAGCATTAGCATCACATTTAATGGCATTTAGTAGTTTAAAATTTAAAAATATCATACAGGTAAAAATATTCGAATACAGGTCGCAATAAAATAACCTATTGAACTTGCTGTGGAAACCTTCACAAGCATTGGTTGTTCTTTGAAGAGAGGCACTCATCTCTGCCCAAAAATGTGGCGGGATTTTGGCTGAAGGACTGATGTATGTGTCAAGCAAGTAGTCGCAAATTGTTGTACCGGAGGTATGCTGTGCGGGTCCTCGAATGATGCGGTTGAAGTAACGCAGCCATCACATCCTCCAAGAAGCATTCCTCCACCATATCTGGGTTTAACATGATGATGACTATGTATAATTTTGGCAGGTCGCTCGCACAAATCGTCAGTGGCCTTTCGCTTAAGTTCACCTTAAATTTGATTTGATCAATGATTAAAATAATTAAATAATATGAATTAATTATCATTTACCTCGAGTTTTCTGAAGTTGAAGTTTTGATTCAGCAACTTGAGAATGATTGTGGATTTCATTTGACTCCATGATAGTTAAATCCGATTTCGATAGAGTTTTTATTGTACTCAAACACTTCTATGTGTGCACGTCCATCTGGCCATGCCATTGGATTTAAGTTCTTTGTGGAAACCGTACGTAAACCATTCAGCAAAATTAAATTTTTGCCGAAGCGGCTGACAGTTACTAATGCCATTTTGAGACTAAGAAAATTTAAGAAATTTGTTCCTAGTATAGGATCCAATCTTATAGTGAGGTTAAAAGAGGAAAAGAATTACAATGATATTTGTTTAGTTTATTTAATTTATTTTTACACAAATAAATTCCAACTTTACTCTTCGCTTTCTTCTATTTTCTTCACCTAACTCAAGTCTTACAATTCTTTCAATTCACTTCTCAGATTCTTCACAAAAATATCCACACTTATCTCTCACACGGCACTCTCTCTTTTCTCAACACAAACTAAACTCATCCGCCATACTTATTCAGTTCTGCCAACACGATGACCATAAATTCCCACACTAGTTACATCGTTGTTTGTTTTTTTAAAGGAACTTGGTATTAAAATATTGTTCTATATCCCTTCATTGATACCTGCGTTACAAAATAACACGGGAACCATCGGGTATGTCGCTTTACTAGAAGCGGGAACCATCGGGTATATTTATTTGACCTACATACTTAGTCTCTGGGAACCATGGGGTATCCAACCGGGTAGATATGTTCGACCAGAAGTTAAAATCATACAACATCACTTGGAAATCCCGTCGATGGTGGGTAAAATAATTATTTTATTATCTGATTGATGCCACCATTGTTAACAGCTACATATTAACAAAAAAACGGCAAGATTAGCGGAAAAAAAGTATTCCCACCTGTTATTTAGGGATGAGCTGGCGAATCAGCTGATTGGGGACTTTTGCTCGCGGGCAACCCCAAAAAAAACCATCATCAGTTACGATGACAAGGTCCAAATTTAAAAAGCAGCTAAAGCAAACCATATCTACTGACCCCAGGGACCATTATCCCATAATATCCCCAAATATAGACGGTGCGCTTTTTGCAGCACAAAAAAAAGCCTGAGAAAAGCAATTTACTTTGCAGATCCTGTGATGTGGTACTTTGCAAAATTGCTTCTCTCCATTCCATGGGACAAATCTTGGTTAAATTTCTTTATTATTAATTCTAATAATCTATATACAGTGGATTCGCCCTCGGATGGTCCGACGCTCCGGGTAATCCGACCTGCCCGCATGCCCCTCGATTTTCGTGGAACCCCCAACGATAGGCGACTTGTTTGTTTTTGCACGTCGAAAATTTCTCCGAAAATGAAAATTCAAGTGAATCCTTCTCTGTTCTTGTAAACAGAAATCTATCACTGACTTTTTTTCCAAGTAGACCACTAATTTTTTCAGTTCATATGTACCTTTTTTGCAATTAATTTAATAAATAACAAATAATTCTGGCATTTTAATGCAATATAATTACATATTATGTATGTTTATTATATCACTGAGAATAATACAGGCTTTTTTTCTTGTACAGACGTATTTAATGACTTTTTCTGATAATCCGACCTTTTTTGCGTTCCGACCATACTCCAAGTCCCGAGGGTGACGGATTAGAGGGGTTCTACTGTATACATAAATAGTATTTTGTAGTTTAATAAATCTTTATGGGACTTGGGTAAAGTTAGTATGTAGGTATAATCTTTCAAGATTTTTTGTATTAGTTTTTTTTTTAAATCTATATTGGTGTAGGATTTTATTTTTGTCAATAAATTAATTTTTTTTTTGTTATATTTTGCTTTTATTTAAAACCTTGTTCGCGATAAAATGTTATATAATTAAAAAAAAGGTAATGTAATCAGTAAAATGAGAAGATGGGATATTGAATCCTTGCATGCACTGTGTCCCCATGAGAGGACACCCCGAAACCAAAGAAAAATCCCTAAATGGATGGTGTCCCCATATGAGGACACCATAAATCCACGTTTTATCTGAAAGGTAACCCACTCGGAATTTTTTTTAAAGAGGTTTTTAGACGTTGTTATGTCAAAAGAATAGGAATACCAACACAATTCAAAGAATTTTGAAAATTTCCCTCGTGGCCAACTCGGGTCTTTAGGGGTGTCCTCTAGAGAGGACACAGAGCGTTAAAGGGTTAAGGGATGTTTCCCTCGATTTTCTGGTTTAAAACATTCGTTTTATCGGGTGATCGGGTGTTTTAACATCTTTTTTACCAGGTTTTGGTTAATTGAATTTGATTTTCTGGTCGAGAAAAAAACCCTTTTATGCGGCATTCGGGCGTTTGTCATCTCTTTGATCGGTTTTTGGCTGTTTCTATATACTTACTGGAGAAGAAACACCCGTTTAACCAGTTGTTCGGGTGTTTAACATCTTTTTCACCGAGGATTTTGATCATTTTCCTCGATATCCTGGTGTATAAACACCCGTTTAGTCTTTTAAACGGGCGTTAAACATTTTTTTACCGGGTTTTTTTGACATTTTCTTCGATTGGTCAGGAAAAAACCCCTTCAATCAGAAGCTCAGTAGTTCTTTTACCGGGTTTTCCTAGATTTTCCGGTTTATAAACATTCGTTTTATCGAGTGCTCGGTGTTTTAACATCTTTTTACCAGGTTTTGGTATCCCTTACCCACAGCTCCCACCACCATGATTTTGAACTCTTTTTAAACGACATATTATACTTTGAATGATGACAAGAAGTCAAGAACATGATTTGGGTCTCCATCTGCACATCGAAAAAAAAAAACGTGTCCTAAAAAGCGAATAAAAATCTAAGTAATACTAATTCTTTTTTCGTTCATCCCTTATTTCTTGAATCGCAATCCATCGACGATAGAAGTTTTCGTTGGAAGCTCTTCAAACTAGTGCTTTCATTTTATTTTCATTTCTTAGGATAAATTATATTTTTAAAGGATTTTCAGCAGTTTTCCTCGGTTTTAGAAGATAAAACCCATTTTTACAGGCTTTTCGAGTTTATGACAGAAAAACCCCATTTTTAGAGGATTTTCAGGAGTTCGCCTCATTTTGTATACAGAGAAAACCCATTTTCACAGCACTTTCAGGAGTTTTCCTACATTTTATTAATTTTTTTCTTGAAATATTTTTCAAAAATTTTATACCTAGATCTATTTTTGCAGACATTCTATTCAGTTATAATGGAGTTTAAATCCGTTTTTGTTCTCTTGTACCGTTATAGCTTGAGATTACTTTCTTTTTAATCCTTCTTTTTGTTCGATATCCGGTGATTCAGGTACCTAAAGATAAAAGGGTTTTCCACGGTACAACCCTTATAAAAATATTCTCAAAGATAATTAAACAAAAATAATTATTCAATTTTACATGACAAAAATAGAGCGTTTTGTATCACCACTCGAAAGCAGCAAGCACCACGTCCATTCTCGTTGGAAAGCCGGGGATGAAACTGTAATTTACAGGAAAAGTTTTTAACAGTTAAAAAAAGGATACAAGTACAGTAGACTCTCGATTATCCGCGGGCGGATCATTCGCTTTGCGGATTATCCGAGGTCTTTTTTGTCTTATTGGGTCTTTTTTTTTTTAATTTTATCATTTGAAAAGTTAGATGTTAGGAGGCATAGCAAAGGGTGTTTTTTCCTGAATTGTGCCAGCCGTGTAAACTTGCTAGAAAACGTATGAATTAGAATTCTAAGAACTCCCACACCTCTACTCCTTCCCCGCTTCTTTTTCCTCTCCCGGCAGTTCCGAAAACTTCGTACATAACCTGCATTATATTGTAAATAAACCTTTTTAACTTATTTTTGAGTTGACCTTTGCATTTGCGGATTATCCGCGAAATTGGCTATCCGCAGTGGCCGTGCCAGCCATTACCGCGGATAATCGGGAGTCTACTGTACATGAATTTCTCTAGGTTTCTTGGCATTTATACAAACAAGTCTTCCAAGGCATTCCAAAATTCAATGTACCCTCCTTAGACTTGCCCATTAAAAAAGCGAACGCAAAGGGTACATGAAACGTTAGAGTAGACATGCACTGGTACATTTGATAGTAAAACTAAGGTGCATATGTGAACGTACCATCAGCAATGACATGCTCGGCTTGTATAAGCAAACTTAAAGTGGAATCCCGTTTTCATGTTCATATAGCACCACTCCATTGCACAAAAGCTCACCTTCGTAAAGTTGTTTTTGGCAGTCCTCTAACGATTTAGGTATGACCGGCACAGCTTTTCTTCGTGCTGTATAAATTGTTTTTCTAATTAAATTAAACTTCCATGTGAGAGTGTCGATGATGGTGAAGATTGAAGTTCCATTCTAATCATCTTGTTAGGTTTAGTGGAAATATCGGGAATTATTTTAATTGGGCCGAAACTGTTCTTCTCAAGTTTGATTTTGGATTGCCTTCCCTTGATGCCGGACGAGTAGAGAGCTTTTGCAGCTAATCGAGGAAAACCCTAAGAAAGATATTAAAAATATCAAATTTCTTTATATCTTAGAAAGAATTATATAAATAGAAAATCCTCACTCATTGCTATGGGCGGAAGGTGAAGTGGATTTTACAAGAATAACAAATGCTTGTGAAGCATGTATCATGAGCAATTTTCTAGCACGCATCCACAAATTTTTATTTTTTTGGACTTTCTGAAGAACTTTCAGACAGAAGTCTACTTAATAATAAACTGCCGGAATCAGATTAAAAATTAGTACTGCTGACTTGAAAATAAAATTTTTTTTCCTTGCCCGTATGGCCAAATTAAAAGATTTGATTTTGTGAAATTGATTTAGCGAAATTGATTTTGTAAAAAGTATCAGTTTCTATTACGTACTTAGTAGACTGTAAATTTTAAAAAAAGCCCAGCTCAATATTTTTCATTTTTTACCTATTTTTCCCCAAGCCCAGTTCAATAACAGATTAAACCAGGTAACCTAAGCGGCCCAATTCAATGTCTGCCGAAATATCTTCCATTGCTTTTTTTTAGCTGAGAAGACCGTTTTCCCGTTCAACTTTCTCAAATTCTTCGGACCATGGTCATGATTATCATGATTATGTTTATTTCTAAATGTTAATACGCGCGATACATCCCGGTCTACACTCAAAACAACTCAAAACAACAGCGCATTTCCGATTCGAACAACGAAAACTAATAGAACCATCCTTCATTGTTCTGAACTCCGTAAACTTAAATCCGTTCACTATGATGGAGTTTTTACCGCGTTGGCTTAAATATTTATTTCGATGGTAAGTCCATTTTCCTTGTCTATGAAAAAATCTAATCCACAACTGAAGATTGAAATAATATTCACAATAACTCTTCTCGCGACCCTGATCCTTGTACCCACTTGTGCCATAATTTATTTACCCAGTTGGTCTATCGCATCCGACTTGACTTTCGGTGGTATGTGCCCAGTTGGGTATCCCCGTTAGGTTTATCCTATTAAGTTGAAAATGGTAACTGCTTAGTAAGTTTGAATGTGGAAAGCATGTTTACCAACACACCCCTTAAAAAGGCTATGGAAAAATTGAAAAAAAACTGGAACACGAAAGAAAATCATACAAAAATGAATAACACTATTCCTAGAAATCCTCAATAATTGTCTAACCAACAACTATTTCTGCTTTAATGATAAACACTATCAGCAGAATACAGGCCTACCAGTGGGAGGAGTGTTAAGCCCCATTATTGCTGAAATCGTTATGCAAGAACTATTAAATAAAATTGAGTCCCACTAGGCATACAATTTATAAAAATTTACGTTGATGACCTCTCTTTCAGTTCCTAAAAACAATGAAAACGCATATTAGAATTCATTAACACCAATGATTATGGTTTAAAATTTACAATGGAGAAACCTCAAACAACACCTTGCCTTCCTTGACGTCACATTTTACAACATCCTGACGGTACTATGTCCTTTGACATCCACACAAAGCCATCGGATTCAGGAAGAATTATGGTTTTCAATCAGAACACCCTTATCATGTAAAAGTCACGTGTTGAAGACGCTTTTAAAAAGAGCCTTGGAAATCAGTGATAATGAGTTTGGGAAAAAACATTGAGAGTATCACTATGTATGTAATGTATTATCCTGCAAGATTTACCTGCGAGGAGGTAAAAAGAAAGTTGATCGACAGTACCACAGACGATGGCTTCTCTAGAGAAATATGGGGGGGGGGGGGCAAACCGATCTTCAGCGATATCATGTTTTGTAAAAATATTGAATTGAGCCAATGTTTATATTTTAATTACTTTTATGGATTTACTGAGTCCTCAAAAAAAGCTTCACCGCTTCAACGGTCGTGCAAAGAGACATGGCCAAATGTCAAAATAATCGCCTGCCGTTTCATTTAATTCAGGCTTGGTGGAGAGCCATTCAACGATTTGGATTATCGATCGACTACAGAAATGACACGGACATCGGAAAATGGACTAAGTAATTTTTGGATTGCCTGATTGATGTATTTTTTTCTTTTGAATTTTCAGAAAGAAGTATAATATATAAAGTTAAATAGTCGAAATACAAGCGAACCAAATTGGTCAAAAATGCAAAATTTTTGTTTTAAAAAGTACATAGACAACTCGACAATGGCGAGCTCACAAATTTCGGGGGAAGAACGATCAGGGTCAATTTTTCACGAAATTGAGATT